>JAYEAL010000190.1:0-20000 GCA_036419045.1 Scirpophaga incertulas | reverse complement strand
AACTATCTCACTAACGTAACATATTAAATTCGATGCTTTTGAATTTTTGACGACCGTTCGTATAGGTTTAAGATTCTGGCTGATGCCAATCGCTCTATCGCACTAATTTATAATAGCCAACGTATCAAACAGTGATAACGTTACGTGTTTGTGAAAAGCCTGCCATATGAAATGTTACGTTAGTCGTAGACGTAGTTAGATACAGACAGGAATGTGTCATTTCACAGAACAATAAAACATTAATTCAAACATTAATAGTTGTGATTCGCATTTATTTAAACTCGATAATAAAATAAAGGCGCTCGATTATAGATAAGAGAGAGAATTTCAACATCCATGGATATCTAAATGTTATTGACGTAATTCATCGTGACTTATCGATATAAACACCTCCAGCGATTTTTTCGCCATCACTAGTTGGCCATTATTCTTTACCACAGACTAAGCAATTACAACGGAAATGACAAAATATCAATAAAAAATTTATTTTAATAGTTATTTATCCAATGCTTTATCTGATTTTTAATTGATCTCAAAATTTTTATTATATTTAAATAAGACATTTCGTCAAACTCATTATTCTGGGCGTGCTGGGGCAGGAATGGGCATTGTCCTTTGTAGTTATTAATGTATTAGTAGATTTGGAAATGATGGCAATATAACTTTTGGAAAAAAATTCAAACAATGCAACGCTATTGAAGAATAGTCTTACATTTTTAATTTTAAATTTGTTGAATATATATTTTTATTCAATAAACAGTAATCTTGTAATTTGAAAGAGAAAGTATTTTTATTATGCTATATTTATTTTTTATAGTGAACTATCCTCTTATGCTTATTACCAGTACAAAATAAATGAAAAACCACAAATGAAATAAATTTCTTATATTAGAATTTATGGGTAATTTCATATGACTGGGCACCCTAAAACGTACCTGTTATGGCGGCTACTCGAGCACGAACTTGTTCCAAAGGAACAATCAGCTTATTCTCAGCTCTTTCTTTTTCACAAAATTCATAAACCTGAAGATTGTCTGTCTTTTGGAACTTTTAATCACTTTTGGCATCTTTAAACTCACAAAACCTAAAAGGACATCACCCATTTTGGCTAATTTTTTTTTAGCCGGCCAACAAAAATAACTAAATTTTATCATAGGCATAATTAAATAACATTTTGTATTATGACAGTAAAGCTCGAAACCTATTGGTTAAGATGTAATCAGTCTCAAAGTATTTATTTTATTACCTACGGCTTGCACTCGTCTTGCGTGGTGAGCTCGTGATTTCCAGGTAAAACAAATATATAAACAGTTATTGTTAATTGGTGTGCGAGCGAGAAGACGTTACAATACATTTTTGCACTTGGTGTACTACCAATAAAGTAAGCTAGGAGATACTATGCGGAGCATTTGTAGCCAAATGGTTTGTTCATCGTTGAACTTGGCGACCAATTACCCACAGAACACATACGAGACCTAAGGGAACAAACCTTCACGTATTGCGAGGTAGAATCCAGTCCCGACATGTCCGTTCTCGTTCGTATAACGTTTATATTGGCATAGATAGGGCTCTCGAAGGGCGACAGGCTATAAAACACTATTACTGTACATGTAACATTGGCGAAGAACCATTGGCTGCTGCTCACACGTCATGTGCATTGTGCCGAGCCAACGATACACATTGCTGCCGAAGATTTAGAAGATATTATTGTAAGGCCAGGAGAGTTGTAAATATTAAATAAAAATATATGAAATGAAAATAATATGCATTATAATTAATAAAAAACCTGTACATAAACGCCTGCATGGAGAACTAACTCTTGCCTCTTGTTAACACTTGCAACTCGGCAGGTAATCAGACGTTTCAAAATGTATTTGAAACGTCTTCTCCCTCGCACACCATTAACAATAGGTAACTGTTTACCTGGAAATCACGAGCTCACCCCGCAAGCCGGGTGCAAGCCGTAGGTAATAAAATAAATACTTTGAGACTGATTATCATCTCAACCAATAGGTTTCGAGCTTTACTGTCATAATACAAAATGTTTATTATTATTATGCTTATGATAAAATTTAGTTATTTTTTGTTGGCCGGCTAAAAAAAAAATAGCCCAAATTTGTATGAAGCCTGAATGATGTCCTTTACAATGATAACAATCAAGCGTACCGAAAGCAAGATGGCGACTCGGCAATCAATGGTACCAATCACCTACGCGTCAAGTTAAGTTGAACGGATAGTACCTACAAACAACAGTATACTGATCTGTGTTCCATTGCCATTAATAAAATTACTTACCTACTTACTGATCTGTGCAATAGTATACTCTACTCATCTGTGTATCGTACATACTTGCTCCAATAGTATACTAATCTGTGACTAATCTGTGCTTGCTCCTCCGAGTACATAGATTACCCAAAGTTTTTTCCGAGTATATATATTCTTTCTACTTGAATTATTTATATACGTAGTATTCTAATTAGTCTGTGATTATTTATTAATTTTCTTTCTATAGGTACTGTTTTGATTTTGGTAGAGTTCTATTTAAAAGTTTTTGTGAGCAACGGTTTTAGTATCGGCTCTCAATATTTTAAATTTTTATATAGTTTTAATGTTTTCTGTGCATCTGGGTTAAGTGTTTGTTACAAGTGGTAGTTGTTTCAAGTTAAATAATATTTTTTATTTTCAGCTTTCAAAATTTTGCTGTAATACCCTGCTGGCTGAACCCATTAAGGATCGGTTAGCCCTGTAAATTTAATGTCTGATCCTCTGGATCCGGGTGGGGGAGATTGGGTGACGCTGATTCATCGCCGCCTCTTTTCTCGCCCTAACGGACACAGATGTCGAAAATCCATCTAGTAATTCTCGTAAACGTGGCCCTTCCGATCAAAACTCAGTGCTGCCGTCAAAAAAAACGAGTTTAGTTCAGGCCACTGCGTCTATCCAATCTACCTACGTCTGCCCTGACCTTAATAAGAACAAATACTCTGAAAATGATTCCGCGCCTTTCATTGTCTACATTAATAAACTCTCTTCAGACCCCTCATCAGGAGCTGTTTTACACCCAATTAAATTCGGTCAGTTCTTACACAAAAATAATTAAAGAAACATTAAACCTGATGGTGTGAAGCGCATCGGTAGAAACCGTATTTCCGTCGAGTTTAAATCGTACAATGATGCTAATGCCTTTCTAGATCACCAGCACTTGCATTAGCCAATATGAGGCTCTCATCCCAAGTCATCATATTACGAGAATGGGCATTGTTCGTCAAGTCCCGGTAGAATGGTCTTTGGAGGAAATAGTAGATGCCATTGAAATCCCGCAGGTTTCGGATCCATTGTTAGGGCCAGAAGACTGAACAGGAAGACATTTACAGATGGCTCTCCAGTGTGGATTCCCACTCAAACTATTGTGTTTACTTTTGCAGGACAAAAGCTTCCTCCATATGTTTACTGTTTTTACACCTCTCTTCGGTTGAAACCTACATTCTCCCCACTATTCAGTGCAATAAATGCTGCAGGTTTGGTCATATCCAATCGCAGTGTCGTTCTCTGCCTCGCTGCTTTGTATGTGCCCAGCCGCAGACGGATCTTCATGCTCTCAGGTCACTCCTACTTGCCTCCTTTGTTTAGGCAATCATAGAGCTAATAACCCAATTGTCCTGAACACCATAGACAAAACAATTAAAAATTATAATGTCCCAAGAAAACATAACCTACTCGAAGCTTCGGTTAGAGTTCCCCGAGTAAGAAAATCCTTCACAGATACTGTAAGATCCGGATTTATCGAGCTGTTCTTTCTGACTCATCTCTCCTCTTCAACTCAACCGTCTCCTTCCATACCCACAAATTCTTCTTACCGCAAAACTGTTTATGTTACAAAAATCTTCCCAAATCAGCTGCTAGCCCAGGTTATGATAGACAGGCCCTCTCTAACATTGTTAGGTCTCCCAGCTTTCAATCCCCAGATGGACATTGTCTGCAGAATGGTAACCATAGACAAGACAAAATGATCACTTCATTGAAATGCTTTTGGCATCGGCCATAAGTATTCTTAGTCGTTTTGATGATATTGAATTACCGTACAAAATCCGTGAACAACTGACTCAGCTCTCTAAATTTATTACTCTTAATGGCTCAAATTCTGCAATGGAATTGTCGAAGCATTAAAAATAAAAAAATGAACTACTTTTTTAATCAATAAATTCTCTCCCGTCGCTTTTGCCATTCAGGAATTGAGACTTAAGCCAGGTAACCATTACCGCGTTTCTGGTTATTCCTGTCTCCGTGACGATAGAAGTGATGGTCACGCGGGTGCCGCGTTATTTATTCCAAAGATTATACTTTTAGTCAGATTCTGTTACCCCAGCACAGTGAATCTATTAACGCTGTCGCTGTAAAAATTGTTGAATTTTTCTATTATCTCGGTGTAATCCCCATCCAAACCCCTCATGTGTTTTCAGAGCTATCCATCATTCTGTCATCTATTCCCCCTCCGCTTTTAGTTCTCGGTGACTTTAACATTCATCACACATCATGGGGCTCACACTATTGTGATCATCTGTCATCATCGTTCTTAGAGGTGTGTGACAACTTGAACCTCTGCGTCCTAAATGATGGATCTCCCACTCGTAGGGTCCTTCCTTCGCAAAACCCGAAAAGTGTAATAGACCTGTCACTGTGCTCCCCGTCTCTTTCCTTAATGTTATCGTGGGCTGTACTTTCAACTTCACATGGTAGTGATCATTTTCCGATTATTCTCTCTATGCCTTTTAATGGCAGATCGCGAGATCTTCCCTGTCCTCGTCTTAAGTATAGTCTGTGTAATGCTGACTGGGACTCATTTAGTGCTGCATTAGATCAAGAAATTCAAATTCTTCCTCAATCTAATTTAGAAAATGTGCATTCTGTGTATTTGAGTTTTAGACAAGCTCTCTTGACAGCTGCTGATTAAAACGCTCAAGATCAAAATATATGTAGGAGAAAGGTTTCTCTCCTCCCTGGTGGGACCCGAATGCTCCATTATATGTAAGGAACGAAAAGTCGCGGAATTGGAATATGCAAAAATATGACTGAATCAAACTTTATTAAACTTCGTGCTTCTGCTGCAAAAGCTACTAGAGTCTTATCTTTAAAAAAAAAGAAGGTTGGCACAAGTTTTGTGAGGCCCTCTCTCCAGATCGCATCCATCTTTAGTTTGGAGAAACATTAAAAGATATAGATGCTCACTTTCCTCTACAACTAATATTACATCTAATGATTCATCAGTTTTGGTTTGATAAATTTTGCCAGAAGATTGCCCCTCTTCCAGTCCCCTCCCTTGGTGAGATTGAGACATATCGTAACGATTCTGCCCATATTTTCTTTGGAGGAATTTGACTCTCCATTTTCTAGAGCTGAGCTCTATGCTGTATGGAAAATTTAAAGATTCGGCCCCTGGGGTTGATGGCATTCCTTACTCCTTTATTTCCAAAAGTAGCAATTTCACAAAGGATTTCTTTATCGATCTTGTTAATAACTTTTTATTACTGGTATTCCCCTGATGACTGGAAAACCCAAATCATCATTTGTATTAAAGCCTGGTAAACTGGCTCTGATTACAATGGTTACCGTCCTATAGCTCTTTCTTGCACTATGGCGAAAAATTGCTGAGCACCTAGTCAAGAACAGACTAGAATGGTTTGCGGAGAGAAAAGGGCTACTGGCAAAAAGCCAATTTGGGTTTCGCAAAGGAATGGGCACCATGGACAGTTTGAGCATCTTCTCGATAGATATGTGGATCAGTCTCTCCAGGCGAGAGAATGTTATAGGGGCATTTCTCGATGTTTCAGGTGCTTATGATAACGTGTTACTTCCTATTCTTAGAAACAAATTACTGAGTTTTAACATTCCTGTTCGATTGGTGAATTTTTATTTTCAATCTTTTTTCTTGCCGTAATATACAAATTAGTTCTAATAATTTTATTTCTTCACCGAGAACGATATGGAAAGGTCTCCCTCAAGGATCTGTCTTAAGTCCGTTTCTTTATAGTCTGTCACATCCGATCTTGAGCTCTCTGTAAATTCATTCTGTAATGTACTACAATATGCTGATGATCTGCCATATGTAGCTAACTCTAATGCTCAAATTGCTTCCTCTCGCTTAATATGGTCTTTTCCTATCTTCGGACTGGTTATCAAATCATGGTTTATCGCTTTTGTTGAGAAAAGCTGTGTTGTAACTTTCTCGCGTCTAAGAATATTCCTAATGTATCTATAGAACTTATTGGAAAACCATTCGCACTGTAATTCTGTGAGATTTTGGGAGTATTTTTTTGACTCAAGGATGTCAGGTGCCTTTCACATTGCTCATGTTCTAAAAAAATGCGAGAAAAATATTAATATTCTTCGCTCTTTATCTGGTGTATGTGGGGATCTCATCCGTTCTGTCAGAAAATTCTGTACAATGCGATTTTCCGCAGTCATATAGATTACGGATCGTTTTTATTGGATCCATGTCTTAATCAGCTCTTGGCAGTTTAGATCGGATTCAATCCCGTTGTCTGCGCATAATTTGGGTGCTATGAAATCGTCCCCCATTAATGCTCTTCAAGTAGAGTGTTGTGACCCCCCTTTAGCAATCAGAAGGCAATATTTGGCGGATAATTATTTTTTCAAAGCTATTCAGTATTCTAATCACCTCTTATCGAAAAACTGCATCAACTCTCTGACTATATATCATTTGACAATTACTGGCATCATAAGGCGCCTCCGTGCCTTTTTAATAGTTTTCATCAATTTCTCAGCTACCTAATCCAGTTTATCAATGTTCCTTGTTCCCATTATTTAATAAACCTTTCCAATCATTGTTTCATCAACCAGAGATAGAGATCGATTTTGGTCTCCATAAGGATACAGTCAATGCTCAGCTGCTTTCAATCTATTATATGATCGGAAGTTCAGTGATTGGCGTCTAATATTTACAGATGCTTCGAGATTGTCGCTAGAAAACTGCGTTGGTGCTGCGGTGTGGATCCATGTCGTCAAATATTTTTTAAATTTAAATGTCCTCCCTCTTCTTCTGTCTTTTCAGGAGAAGCTATGCAATCCTGGAGGCTCTTCGTTTTGTGGAATCCCACAATCTAAATTTTTCAGTCTATTATCAGACTCAAAAAGTTGTTTACAAGCAATTAAATCAATCCATTTAAGAGTAAATCCAATTCCCGTTGATTTTAGAGATTAGAGAAATTTTATATCGCTGTCATCTCCAACGAACAAAAGTCGTGCTTGCGTGGATCCAAGTCATTTGGGCATTGAAGGCAATGACACAGTAGACAGAGTTGCTAAGGATGCCTCATAGCGGCTGCTTAGTCACTATGTAATATTCTCATGACCTATTAGGTCTGGCAAGACAGCGAATGACCTCTTCATGGGATATTAAATGGAGACAATCCAGCAGTGTTGTAGGAAGGCATTATGCTCAAATTCAAAGGAATTCCTTCTAAACCTTGGTTTTTAAATTTAAAGCAGGCCTCTAAATTTGCATCTCTTATATGTCGGTTACGTCTTGGGCATGCAAGTACACCGGTGCACTTGAAAATAAGGGTTAAAGACAGCTCCCTATGTGAGTGTGGTTTGGACGAAGGTTCGGCTGATCATATATTTTTCGATTGTACAAAATATCATATTCATTGTATGATGTCATTCCCCCTTATATCCCTAAGCGTGTCAATTTAACTCTCTTCTTTCTTATGTTAATTCACCCTTCATCAATATTCTTTGTCATTATTTATTCTACAATCGTATTACTTTAATTGGTATCTTTTTATTCTCTGATTTGGTTTCCACTCTTTAACTTTTTATATATTTTTTTATAGACAGCGAACAGGGTATATTGTTTTTATTTGTCTTGTTAATTTTTAATTTGCATCAACTTGTATTTCACGGCCTGGATAATAACATGAGCGCGCATACTTTATTTTAAAAAAGTATTCTAAGCAAAAAACTCGAGTTTGGCGCAATTCCTATGGGCACCGCCATCAAACCCAAGAAGAAGAAAGTTTTTTTAAGTTAGCATTTATCCAAATCATTGTAACATTTATTTTCGTGGCTAGTGTTATAGTGCATAGTAAGTTATATTTTCTCAAAACTATTCTAAAGATTACATCATTATACTACTCGTAGCCTAGAATATATGAATACAAATTGGGTTTTAATTCTGTTACCTACTAAATATGTCTTCTTTTTGACAGCTCGTTCATTTACACGGAATTCTTTTAAAATAGTTTACAATTGACCTGTATGCCTGGGTAGCAACATTTGTTGAATGGGAGTGGCTAAACCTTACTCACAGGATTACTCAATACCTACTCATGAGCACCTACACAATTTCATTGCCAGTTTTTTGATTACAATAATCATATTGATATGCATACAAAGTAATATTGTTATTGTAGTATTTAAACTACATGATAATTATAATTAATCTTCAAACAAAATATTAATTCCATCTGCTTCATGTGTATGCACTTTTAACATTACTAATGCTATTAATAGTATTCACAAATATTATAGCTATCAAGATTTTTCAACGGAACTATATTCTATTAGCTTTAAGTATACTTTAAGCTAATAGACCAGAAATTCTATTTATAGATTTAATAATTTATTTTAGGTGCTGCAGGGTTGTTGCTAAATATTATTTAGCATTTATTTTGAATGTATGTAGGGTATTTTAAAATAAGTTTAATTTTAATGGAATAGTGAATAGTCTAAATGTTTTTAAATACAGTAAAAGCTCTTTCCATAATATGCTGCGAATACAGAAACCGTGAATACAGAATGGTAATTTGTATCGGACTATAGGGATCGTTCCTAGGTGGCAAAATAAAAAAACATATAATTAATTTAATTGAAGTTTTTAAATATTTCGATACATTATCTTAAATTAAGTAATGGTTTGAAGATTTTGTAAATAGTTATCTCTTGCTTCTCATTCAGACTGATACGCAGTGGGCGCATTTTCAATTTGCCTCTTAAAAATTAGACGTTGTTCCATAGACGGATCAATGTTGATAAGGAAATCGCAAATTGGAATCCTTTTATTTTTATGTATGTACTATTTATTTGATCCACAATGATAAGATTTTTGCAGCGAATAAAGGAATTGAGTCCTTTTTTTGATCCGCGAATAGTGAAAATGCGAATGCAGGAAGCGCGAGTAAGGAGCTTTGACTGCAATTATTTTTCCTGATCCGTTTTTCAAGGAACATATGGAAAATTTGACTCAAAAATTCTAGCATCAATGTTTTGAAAAACTTGGTTAATCACATCTTGAATTGTAATTTATTTAGGTAATTATTTAACTTAGGAAACAAAACATAATTGTTACTACAAGATCACAAACAAGAAGGTATAAGATGAGTAAGCTGAAGGGGAATGGTTTTCCTGATGAAGGGGGTTCACAATTTCCATCAACACATATTTGATTATTATTGTTTTTTTTTATTTTGAAGCTTGTCAACCAATTGTTCATTTGGCTATTGTGCTATTAGATACATTTTTAGATGGCTTAGATCTGTTCTGATACTGCATGCAGTGCATTTAGCAAAGGTTTAGTTTTATTTTGCCCTCTAGAAATTAATATAAATCACAAAATGAAGTAAATATGACAAAAATGTACAATTATCAAAAAGACTTCCTTTAGCATTTTCTTTAAACATTGAGCAACATTAAATTTTAAGCACTGAATATTTAAAATTTATAGTATAGTATATTATAGTAGTTATATATATATATATATATATATATATATATATATATATATATATATATATATATATATAATATAGTAGTAGTTTATAGTATAGTATATAGTATAGTATAGTATTTAAAATTTATTTTCAATTAATTTTAGATTGAAAGAAATTGAATCTCAGTGTGTCATAGATAAATGGAAAAGAATAAATGGCAAAGACATAAAATTAAGCAGTATAGATATATATTGACATATACATACATGAAATACTTATTTACTTGTCAATTTGGATTTTCAGAATTGCTACCATGTCTTTAGACAGCATGTTTTGCACCCGCTGTGGTGACGGATTTGAACCTAATGAAAAAATTGTGAACTCAAATGGAGAACTCTGGCATACAAATTGCTTTGTGTAAGTAAATGACTGTTTTTGTTTGTGCAATTACTCAGCCAATTTTTACTTGATTTTTTTTTGTTTGCTAAGTCATATTTCAGAAGTGGTCTCATAAAGGTTATTAAAATTGATCTAAGGGTATAACAAATTAAATATATTTTTTAAAATATTAAAGTTATGTTTATATAGTTATTGATTCTTATGTGCTTAATGTTTGTCAGTTATATTTCGAGTCGATACCAGCCAAGAATGGCATTTTAATTCTACCTTTGTGCGTGGCTGGCATAGGGGTATAGATTGACACTGACTCCGAAAATAACTCATCAATCTTATTTCTTTCTCCTTGATTATAATGTAGATGAAGTGGAGTGTGCCTAATCAATGGCTTATTCACTCTTGATTTTAAAACATCGGTGTTTTAGGAACACAGAGAACAATTTCATTGCTTCATTGTCTGCATTATAAAAGTAACAGCAATATACTTCAGGCAGAACGATATAACTTCTGCTGTAAGGTGGAGTTTTTAGCCGTCCTTTGTGTAGCATAAGTTGCTTTGAACTTTTTATTCATATATCATTAGCCAATAAATAGGTCCTAATATTGTAGCCGTAATTGTTAATTGGTTAGGTAATAATTAAATTAGAAATCTGTTAAAAGACATTGTATCTAATTTTGTGATTAGTGAAAACAATGAAAAGAAAAACCAATAATGTAGTCACTCCTTTTTTCCCTCAAATTATTTGTTAATAACTAAGAAGATGAAAATCTTCTTAGTTAACAGTAATGTTAATATTTATTTATATGGTTTAAGAAAAATTAAGATTTGAGGAAAAAACATTTTGCTGTCATAAAAAAATAAATTTTATTTATTAATGATGAATGATGATGTTACTTATTTTTCAATTATGCAATTTATTAATCGGATAATTAAAAAATAAGTAACATCAAATAAAAATTGCCACTAATAGATTCTTGAATATATTGTAAACTAGCTTTCCGCCCGCGGCTTCGCCCGCGTTATATTCGAATTTCCCACAGGAAGGATATGTTTTAACAATACTGCCATACAACCTTCCACCCCCTCCTTTCAACCTTATACAACCCTTTTCTGCTTTAAAAGGTAGCCTCTGTCCTTTCTCAGCCTCTAGACTATCTGTGTATCAAATTTCAATTAAATCGATTCCGTGGTTTTAACAATATTTTCATACAACCTATTATCCCTCCTTTCAACCTTTTACAACCCTTTACAACCTTTTTTATATAAAAAAGTAGCTTGTGTCCTTTCTCGGGCTCTAGACTATCTGTGTACCAAATTTCATTTAAATCGGTTCAGTAGTTTTAACAATATTTCCATACAACCTATTATCCCTCCTTTCAACCTTTTACAACCCTTTACAACCTTTTTTGCATGAAAAAGTAGCCTATGTCCTTTCTCAGGCTCTAGACTATCTGTGTACCAAATTTCATTTAAATCGGTTCAGTAGTTTTAACAATATTTCCATACAACCTATTATCCCTCCTTTCAACCTTTTACAACCCTTTACAACCTTTTTTGCATGAAAAAGTAGCCTATGTCCTTTCTCAGGCTCTAGACTATCTGTGTACCAAATTTCATTTAAATCGGTTCAGTAGTTTTGGCGTGAAAGCGGAACAGACAGACAGAGTTACTTTCGCATTTATAATATTAGTATGGATAAATGTATCCTAAACACACACTACAACATAATACAGCATTACATTTAGATTAATAAACTCTTTACTGCATCAAATACAATTAATAAAAATTGATTTCAATTTGCATATACTTAGACTTATCTCTATTAGATATCTCTGAGCCAACCCAATACAGGTATGTGTGTACCTGTTCTACCGGCGCAAATAATAATAATTAAAAAAACAACAACATTACATAAAATAATTATAAAATAAATATGAATAAAATACATAATAATTATAAATAAAGTCAAAAATATTATACAAAATAACATTATAAATACCACCATTACAAAACCACCCACGGAAATTGGGTCAAGACTAGGAACAAGATTTTTCGATCAGAGACCAGATTAGAGAAATGAAAGTCAAAGTGTAGCATATGCCATTTCCTACCATAACATCCATCACTACGTAGCCATAAATAATTTGGTGCAAGACTACATAATCTTTTGCACCAGGCTCTAAAGACAGTAGAGCATGAAATATAAATTAAGTGTGAATCTAACAAAAACAGATTTTAGTCTCTTCACCAAAAATAGAAAATTGGCGGCACTACAATTACCATGCTTCTTTGGCAACGCCATAAGCCTATCATCTGTGACCAAAGTATCTAGGTATATATTTGGATAAATATCTGAACTCAACGAGACACATAGACTATATCATTACTAAAATCAGTGTATCAATGTGATAGTGCTAAAAACTGGTGTAAGAAGTAGCTTACAGCTTGATAATTAACATTTGGCCTGTATGGCAATTGCAAGCCAAATGTTATGAAAACTGCACAACCCAAAGTAATGCTGGATCTGCCACCATTACACCTTGTGTTGAAGAAAGACGCAAGTCTAGCGTTGTTTAGGCTAAGCGGAGATGACACTTTGATAAAGGACTCATGAGTCAAACATACACAAATCAAAGAGGACACCATTAAGAGGCAACTGATGATGTCATCACCAAACAACAAAATCCTGAAAAGCGATTGACAACCAGAATCGGAACGGAACTGAGAATATACTGATGGATCAAAGACTGGGGTTTTCTTGGATGATCTAAACATCAGAAAGTCTTTGAGGAAACTAAACACCCTATATCAAGCGGAATGTGTTAGTATTGTTCGGGCAACCCACGCGATCCCAAACAGAAAGGTCACAAATTCTAACATTTGTATTCTCGCAGCACCTCAGTACTCCAATATCTAGTGAGAAGTAATTATACATTCATAAAGTCTAGACATGTTGTATTACTGACCACCCTGAATGTACATAGTCTGTAACCAATGATCACACTCGTCCGCTGTCAATGCGACTTTGACAGAATGTCTTGCGCAAATTAATAAAAAAAAAACTAAAATAAAACTAAAAAAAATTCCATCAACTTGCTAGTATTAAATATTTTAAATTATTAATTACAAAAAAACGGGAGATATTTAAAATCTAATCTTTATCCAGATGATCTACAATAATTTATACTCTTCTCTGGTAAAGTTTCGTTGCTGCACATACTCAGGCCCATACAAATTTTGACCATTACCTTTAATAGCTTCTAATTGGATCTGTATGTAACAGGTGTGCACAATGCTTTAGAGTATTTCCTGAAGGAGTTTTCTATGAATTTGAAGGAAGAAAGTATTGTGAAAGGGATTTCCAAGTTTTGTTTGCACCTTGCTGTGGAAAATGTGGTATGTGTTGTAATGAAACTGAGTGGTATGAAATTAATTATTTTTTCTGATATGATTATAAAATGTTTATCTTTTTTTAGGTGAATTTATAATAGGGAGAGTAATTAAGGCTATGAATGCCAACTGGCATCCGGCATGTTTCCGGTGTGAGGAGTGTAATATTGAATTAGCTGATGCAGGTTTCATCAAGCACGCCGGTCGAGCCTTGTGCCATGGTTGTAATGCACGAATCAAAGCTGATGGATTGCTGAACTACATGTGCCATAAATGCCAGTAAGTCTATCACTCATATGTTGTGACCACACATCTACAGCTAATAATGATGTGATTATTGCGTCGAATAAAACAGAGAATAGATTGCAACATTTCAGTGCGGATCGCATACCATGAAATTGTGTAGTACATAGCGCATTTAGCTGCCGATTGCCAGAAGGTCTGGATTTTAACTAATATTTTACACAGTATTAAGGAGTAATGTGAAACCAAATGTATATGTTCTGGAGTATTAGTATTGTAAATTTATTGCAGCGGTGTGATCGATGGTGAGCCGCTACGGTACCGCGGCGAAGTGTACCATGGCTACCACTTCACCTGTGCAACTTGTGGTGTGGAGCTCGATCACACTGCTCGAGAAGTCAAGAACCGCCCGGGCTATGCAGCCAACGATGTTGTAAGTTTTACGTGTAACCACAAAAATATCATACAAGTTACGATTTACGACTTTTTGTAATCTTCATTTCTGTATACAGTATACTAGAAAAGAAGCAGTGAAATAAATTGAAATCAATTATTCCAACTAACATACCACAGTAATAAAGTTTTTTTATTGCTTGTATTATATTAGAATAGGTCATGAGCTGTTTTGTATTTCAGAACAATCTATTCTGCTTGCGGTGCCATGATAAAATGGGCATACCGATTTGTGGAGCCTGTCGACGTCCAATTGAAGAGAGGATTGTTACTGCTCTTGGCAAACATTGGCATGTTGAGGTATGCTTTTAATTTAAAGTTTTATTTATTTTGGCAATTAGGAGTCGTGACTACAATTAAGAAGCCACGGTGTACTTTGGGATTAACTATTGTTTCTTATTACTGCTAATAGAATTAAATTACCATGTTTAATTAAATTATCATGTTTGTTATTTGGTTGTCGGTGTTACAACATTAACTATAATGATATCAAAATCGCAATAAGGAACCTTAGACTTGGCACGACTTTGTTATATTTCATTACTTTTTAGAGATAAACTAGCAGCTCCATCGAGACTTGCCTAGTTTTTTACAGAATGTTTTTGGTGGGATTTCACTTCTTTTTGTAGAAACACTAGTTTTTATAGTTTTCCCTTTATGTGCCCATTAAACCTTAACTCTGTACCAAATTTCAGCTCTCTGAGGTTATGGGAAGTACTAGTTCTATTTTGATGATCATGAGTAAGTGAGTGAGTGTCATAAATGCGAAACTTTGCTTTCGCTTAACTTCGGAACTAAATGACCTGTAGATTTCAATTTTGGATTTTAAGAATGTGATTATAGCTTACTGAATGACGAAAATTTCTGCGTTCTGGTCTTATCCAGAGGTTCTCAAATAGGGGCCTGAAAATGCGGCAAAATGGCAGTAAAGGATGGTACGGCAGTGTTAGCCTCGCGCTAGTCAAGTTACTACAACCGACTTTTACGAAAAAAAAATATTTATTTGAACAGTGTTACAAGCAAGACTTCTAATACAATATTCAATCTTAATAAAATTACAACTACTTATATACTAAAATTTATATAAACTATGCATTTTGTGTGACCTAGATATTAGGCTTGTTGTTGTGGATTTAAAGTGCTGATGAAGCTGAGTTTGATTGGTCTGGCATCCTTAACCCCTCCCTCCCCAAGAGAATTTCTCTATCCGAAGGTGCAGTAGGCGGCTTTGGAAACTTTCTTTTGCGGTGACTGTTCTTCCGCTTGAATATGAGAAATGTGAATAAAATTATGATAACTATTATATATAACAGGATAGTCCACAGACTTGCTTTGTCTGTCACTACAAAGCTTTCTGCTGACTCACTTTCACAAGTTTTTGCGCTTCGCAATAAATCTTTTACGTCGGTGAAGTCCACGTTTCTTAAATCCAATAGCTTGGCTTGTGTTCTGAGCTTTTGTTGGAGTTGTGGCACTTGGACTATGGTAGATTGAAGACTAACATCAGATGCATTTGTGGGTTAACTTATATAGACTTTCGCCACTTGTGTGTCGCAATCTTTGCTAGGTGTAAAGAAGTATGTTCCCTTAATGCTATATTTGTGTGTTTCATCTCTGCAGTGTTCCGTGATTATTTGATTGTTTTTAGAGAAAAGCATCCATTTGTTGTTGTATATTTTCTGTTATCCGTAAAATTTAAATTTACAATATTATATTCCTTATGCGTTTCTACATAAAATGGACTTATAACTACTATAACTACTAGTGTTTTATGTTCATTGGTGCAATTTTGAATCACTGTTGTCGCATAACCTTTCTCACATGTTACTAAAGCGGCGGGCATTCGAATCCCATCAGTGAATTCCTTATAATTTAAAATTGCTGTAGCATCTACAACATTAACTGGTACTTTTACTCTCATTTCGGTCCGAGGAAGCAATTTGTAGCTCTTCTTCGTGGGTGGCGAATATATAATTGGAATGTTTGTATTTTTCAAGAATAAAATTTGATTTTCCATATCAATATTTGCATTCAATTGCTTAAGTAAATTGCTTCCTATCAAGCCGTCGTATCTATCGTCAACAATACAACATAAAACTTATGATATTCCGAACTATTAAATATATTAGGTAATGGTATTGTTACAGTAACATTATGTAAGTTTGAGGCGTGAGTGCTAACAACTTCAAACGGTTCGTACTGTTGGTAACGAGAAAAAAATTTACTTGCCAATTTCAGGCTAATAAACGACCTAACACTACCTGTATCGATCATAAAAACTGCTTGTATCTCAGGAATAAATACATGAGAAAGATTTAATCTCCTATTACAATAAATTTTTATTCGTTCTCTGTGGTGGAGGCCGGTATACAAAAATTTGCCTCATCGGGAAATGAATTTAGCATATCCCTATTTGACGTACTGTTGCTTTTATTTGACTGTGGTTCACAGTTATTAATGTAATTTACGCGTCTAGAGCTCGCGTTGCGCATTGTGACATCAGTATTTGAACCTGATGCCGCCGAAGGCACGTTGCGCTGATTCTCCAGATTCCGATTATTTTCAAAATGTTGATTTGTCATTGGCGGTATTGACCTATTTTCGTTTTGCCATTGATGATTATTAGCGTAATTAAATGCTCTTTGATTTCTTAATTGGAATGAATTATTTGGTGAACTAAAAGAACTGCTCGGCATGCTATTTGGTGCGTGTGTAGTACTATTAAGCATTCTTTGGTTGTTATTAAAAGGTCGTACATTCTGCGTATTAAATCTATTAAAATTATTAGATTGATACCTGTTATAGTAAGAGATGTTAGTGCGTTGATTATTTTTAAAATTATAAACAGTTTGAAAATTTTGTTCTTCTAACACTATTTTTAAGGCATATTCTAAGCTTGTAACATTTCGTATACGTACCAGTCTAACTAGATATGTAGGTAAATTGTATAAGAAAACATTAAAGGCTAAGTGATCATAAATGTGTTGCTTAGCTTGGCGTTAATATCTAGAATACTTTCATTGATTTTGGAAAATAAAACACTTCGAATATGCTATAATCGATGACAAAATTCTGAATAACTTTCGCCCTGTTGTATTTTGGAAGATTCTATTTCCATTGCTATACATTCCTCTGTACGAGGGTCACCAAAGTGATGTCCTAATAATTGTTTTAATTCCTCCCAGTTTTGTATTGTATCTCTTTCTCCTACTAATCACCCGATAACCTACTTGTTATAACATGAAATAGATACTCGTTGTGGTGATGTTCCCCTTGGAAAGAGCGTAAAATATACTCACATTTTGTTATAAAAAGTGACAATAATCTAGAATCTCCATCAAATATAGGTATTATTTTCACCAGTTCCTGAGGTACTCTATTAATTTGTTTCATTTTAATTGGTAGGCAAAGTATTTTAAAACTTGCACTATTGAACTATAATTCTAACAAAAATAATCCCTATTATACTTAAACGCGGTACATATATTTATTACAAGGGCACATAAAGGAAAGTTGCAGGAAGTTAAAAAGATCTACTCCCATGCTATGGAATATGTATCTTCAGTCTTACTCCACTCAATTGTCCAGTTGCTCCTTAACGAATTTGTTTGTTGGTGCTTCCAATTAAACCGTAGAGACGGACGTGTGATGCTCAGCGAAACCAAAATTTCATCGAAAACGGCTACCGGCTGCGCCAGTTAAATTACTACAACCAACTTTTACGAAAAAAAAATATTTATTTGAATAGTGCTACAAGCAAGACTTCTAATACAATATTCAATCTTAATAAAATTACAATTACTTATATACTAAAATTTATATAAACTATGCATTTTGTGTGACCTAGATATTAGGCTTGTTGTTGTGGATTTAAAGTGCTGATGGAGCTGAGTTTGATTGGTCTGGCATCCTTAACTCGCTCGACTTGGCGGGGGTACTCCCATGCCCCCAGATATCGGTGAATGGAGCCTAGAAACTTCAATTAGTGTCATCACCTGTCACTTCTGTTCGAAAATCGAATGATGAGCTTAAATACATAATTCTATTAATATTTCGATCCCAGCAAAAGCAAGCGTATTTCAGCTTGTATGGTTCTCCCGCCAGCGTTTGGAATTAAAAGTTAAAAATGTATAAAATTTGTAAGAATAAAGTAACATGTACAGTAATATGTACAAATTATTAAATAAATTAAACATTTATTATAGCATTTTGTCTGCGCGAAATGTGAGAAACCGTTCCATGGGCATCGGCATTACGAGAAGAAGGGCCTGGCTTACTGCGAGCAACATTACCACCAGTTATTCGGCAACTTGTGCTATATATGCAATCAAGTCATAGCTGGTGATGGTAAGTTTAACCTACTAACTGAGGAGGCTATATTACAGCAATTAAATTGAAATATATGAGATACAAAAATGGAAGAAGGAACATTCAGAATACTTTCATACTAACATAATACTTTTTTAATATTTAGCTTTAATACTAACCAGAAATGTCAAATACTTAATCGGTTTGGGCCAATGGCAAAATGCTCTTCGAACAGATAATTTAAATTTATACATATTTAAAATTGGTTATCTTTCCACAGTTAATTAAAATCATATAACAGTTTATCAAAATCTTTCTTAAGTTTGCAGTATTATCTAGACACGTGGCAGAGTGTCAAGTCAAGTTCAAGCAAAGGAACTGGCGAGCTAGCGCCAAGTGTAATATTACACGAACCACTTGGTGCCACTTTTGACCCTTCCATAACTCAAAACCTCTTTAACGTAAACACATAAAACTACGTGTGATAAATTATATGCATAAGGACATGTAGAAGCACAAATGTCATGAAGCTAGCTCAAACGGTTATAAAAATATGAAGGTCAAAAATTCGTCAATTTTTAAATTAACCGACTGACATAATAAACTGATTCTAACCTACACCGATAAGACCCAGAAGGATGAGATTTGGAATCCAGCTTGCTAATTGTTTGTAAACATAGGAAAAAATCAAAAAATAATGTCCCCATAATAAAAAAACTTATAATACGCGCAAATTAGTTTCTGTGCATCTAACTGGGTGTAGTCTTTGGCTGCATTTTTCATGATGTAGATAGAGATTAGACCCAGTTGGTAAACTCCACGCACACTTTCATTAAATTTTGCTTAAATGGCCTCTACGCGTTGGATCTGTATCCCCGCGTACGTCTTATAAAGGACCGTGTCTTAGAAAGACGCGTGACTTAAGCTATAATAATAAAAAAAGAATGGAGATCTAAAAGAGTGCCAAGTTCTCCAGACCAGAGGGCCTAGACAAGATATCTTTCGATAATCGTAATCGCATCGCTAACATAAAAAATGTATGGTATTGACATAACCACTCGAAAAGTCAAGTGATCGGTAATGTCAATACCATACATTTTTTATTTTAGCGATGCGATTACGAAAATAGAAAGGCATCTTGTCTAGGCCCTCAGATCGAAATGTGTATTTATAGGAATAAAATAACATTATGAACAAGTATCAAACTCTATTTCTTAGCTTTATTAGATACCTATAACAATTGCTGTTATTTAAAAATGTGCGGTAGAGGAAAGCAGGTTAGATTTGACTTTTATTAAATTCCAGTATTCACGGCGTTGAACAAGGCGTGGTGCGTGCACCACTTCGCGTGCGCAGTGTGTGACGCGCCTTTAAGCACGCGTAGCAAGTTCTACGAGTATGACGAGAGGCCCGCGTGTCGCCGCTGCTACGAGCGCTTCCCCGCTGAGCTACGCCGCCGTCTCAGGCGCGCCCACAACTAC
>JAYEAL010000035.1:0-43343 GCA_036419045.1 Scirpophaga incertulas | reverse complement strand
GTTCAAGTGAACGTTATTGTAGAACTGTGTTTGTTAAACTTAATAAAGTTTGTTCGATGTGTGACAGTTTGTTTTTCTTTACTTTTATAAAGTTTACAAACTCGTATTAAACGGAAATAACTACTTAGTCATAAACTGTGTTGCAGTTTAACGCTCACGTCGAACAACCTCGTATTTACGTACGTAAATACGAGGTTGTTCGAGGATACGTACGTACGTGTTGTGTGTGTATGTATTATATGTTTTAATTTATTTATTTAATAAGAGACTCAACATCATCATAATCCAGATCGAGTAGCCATTTCTTCAGAACACGTGTAATTAATTTCATTATATAATGATGAGCTTAGATATACATAATGTCGTTTGACTATTTCTGTGTTGCATTTATCAATTACAGATTCGATTCGGATAATCGGACATAGTGCCAGACTATGTCCGATCGGTCCCAATTAATTCGGATAATCGGCGTTATTACTGTACATCAAAATATTTGGGTTTTACAGCAGGAATTATCTCGATTCTATGCTTAAATGATCTTGTGAAAAAATATCGATTCGATGCTTGTCATTGGACAAAACGATCCATGCTCGACCTACTATTTAGTGATGTGACTTCATATCTCATCATCATTTTCATTACTGTCATTGTGCCGTTACGTCACTGTCAAGTTTCTAAAAAAGGTGCGACTTCATTACTCAAAACACTATTAAAGTTCGTATATGAAAATATTATTGCCTCGGTACACACCACACATTTTTTGGAACTTATAATTAAAGTTGCATGATCTTATTAATAAAAATGTATACGATATGTCCATCCTTTTATTAGTTATGTCGTTTTGTCTCTATTTGTTACCTTTAGTTAACGTTTAGTATAAATAAGTTAAAGCAGGAGACGTTATTCCAAGGAATATATTTTTCATCATAAATTAATTAAATGTTGCTAATGTCTATTTTAGTTTACGTTTATTCCACGGACAAAAAATTGAAATAAATTGGGTAGATGATTTTTCTTTTTATTCTATACATAACAACAGTTCTCTTTTAGATGAGAAATATTGTAGAAGTAACGACGTATTTGCGATTATTACTTTTGAAGATACAGCGCCATGTTTGCGGCGCTGTCGCGAGTTGCTCAAAAACGCTCCATACAAAGTACACTGCAATCGTGACGTCATAATTTAGTAAATTCGACTAATTTGTATGAGCGTAAAAACGAAATTGCCATTAACTTTGTTATTTTTACATTTATAGATATACTTTCTATATTAAATAATGTTACATTTAATGTGAGGAAGTCAGAAAGGTATTCGTTTCAATAGAATTTTGCAAAAAATAATTGTACATTTATTAGAAATTTAAATGCAACATTAATACAAAATTAAAGTGAAATTTCTATATTGACTTACGTTCATGGGACAGTAATTGCTCAACTTTGATAATTATATAGTAAAAATAGGCATATTCAGTTGTAGTCATCTACCCTATTTATAGTAATCAATTAATTAAGCGTTTTTTAATATAAAAACTGATCATTAACGCGGCTTTTTAGTTTTATTGACAATTAAATTTTGAATTATTCATATGTTTTGTATACCACCATTAAGATAATTACTTTTTTTCTACTTTTGATAGTTTTTAGGTTATTTATGAGTCATTAACAAAATATTCCTTAATTATTTTCATGGTTATGTTTACGATAAGGGAATCCAATCACGCGTCCGTAATTTTGCGGCAATGCGATCGTTGTTTAAGTTGGTAAACAACTATTAAATTTAACTACACCATTCCAAATCAATGAGAACAAAAAAAATATGGATTCTCAATATTTTATTGTTGTATTCGATGTTTCATCTTTTGCGTTTATTCCAAATTTATGGCACGTGTTAAAAGCGTTGGCGAAATTGTATTTTACGTGTTCTAGAATGCAATACCGTGCTTAAAAATTAAAACGGTTTCTTATTCCTACAGTTAATACTTCGTCTTGTAAACGATTGCATACGATCAATATACACAAGCGTGGTGGATTTTTTAAACCAAGTTTCTTTGTAATCCCGTTAATTCGGCGAAGTTATTCTAGTGTTCGCGTTTGCGGGACTGTCTGTATTCCCTGTTTGCCAAATGCTAGTTTGGACTGAATCTTAACTTCATCCGAACTTACGGTGAATCTTTTGAATTCAGTCCTACGAGTGGTTTAAAATTATTATGAAAGTTGAATATCGGGTACAAGATACCCACTATTTTAACTTTCGTCTATTGTGTGTGTGTGTAAATGTTTGTGTAAGACTAACACACAGTGTTTATTATTATTTGGGTGTATTAATTGCTAAACAAGTAATTTTTACTTATTTCATCAAACTTTTGGTCACCTCTTAAACTTGATTCCAGAATAACCTCCCAAGAAATTACAAAAAGTCTTCCTATTCTCTCAAATTAAATGCCATTTAACCAGTTGGCTAAGCGTCGTAGCTGTAATGTTGAACGTTGCAATCAACGAGTCGGCTAAACGACGTATAGCTGTGTGATTGAGTGACGTTGTTCAGTCAAAGGGCTAGCTGTTTGATTGGACGGCTATTTTAATTAGTAGCCAACACATATATAGCGACAGATATATGGTGGGCTAGGCTAGTTGCTACAAGTGATTAAAAATTATAATACATATATGTAGATAATACATAAAATAATATAAATAATTAAAATATAAATATCGTCAGTCATGTCCTTTATAAATCCTTGTCGATATGAATTTATTTTCTTAACAAGGCAATGATTTTAATAATGTCACTTCCATGAATGTGACATCCTTTTCTGGCCGTTTCAACCCGTTATTTAACAGTAATAATAAAATAATAATATTATAATAAAATTGTCTATGATTTCATATTAAGTATGTGATAAAGGAGGTTATTTTTTGTTCTATTTTCAAATGGAACTAGTGAAACATTTTTAATGTCGTCGAGAGTGAAAGATCAGACATGTGTAAATTCTGAAAGGTATGTACGTTTGAGAATATGCACTTTTGTTTTATGGCTGTGGGTTATGGGTGTCTTCGTGTCAACTGTACTGGCATCGTAGATTGGTACAAGAGGGACCAACTAATCTGTGATATTGTCTCGTTGTAAATAGATTTTTACGATAATAAAAAAATAAATATTTAGTTCGTTCGCTCGTCATAATGAAAATAAACGCGAATATCTATACTGGTGCACTGAGAAAAAAGTCCTGCTAAATTAACAACAAAAAGTTAATCCGGGAGAGCCGTTCATAGTGAACTGTTACCATATCAACATTTTTATTGTCAAATGAATTCGACAATTAGGTAGATTCGGCAACAATAATATGTTGCTAAAATAACAATTGTGATCTTGTGCCATATCACAACCCATATTAGTTACACCAACAATTTAGCTTTGTCACCATAAATATTCCCGCTTTGCCATAATTAAGAACGGACATGAAACAGGTTGGGTGAATCGTTGGGGTTACCTACGAATTATCGAATTCCATTTGGAATCATTTGATCGAATATCAAAATATTATCAGTGTATTTCGATATTCGATCATTTGGAATTCGATAATTCGTAGGTAACCCCAACGATTCACTCAACCTGCTTCATGTCCGTTCTTAAATCTAAGCACTAGTTGTAAATGGTCTTGCTTTTAAATTCACATCAAATAGTAGAGCAGAAGTATTTAGTGTTCACAACCGTGATTTAAAGTATATTCCGCCATTGTGCTACACTGACACAACACGCGCCCGCTCCGTCGAACATTCGCGAAGGAAATGGACGAGCTGAGCCGAGTCCTGCGTATATAAAAAGTACTTAGTGCCGGCGCCCGAGTGAAGTGAAACAACTACTCGGAAGTAGTCACATAACACAAATTTATTTGCTAAGCGAACAATCTTATATATTGTTAGTTTTGAATATTGTTCATCCAGCATCGTAATAAATAAACATGACAACAACTTTAGTTTTGTTACAGATTATTTTGTCATACTATAAACACTAAAGTTAATATTCGAACAACAGTCGCGGTTGCTGTCTTAATAACGTTAATAAACATTGTTACTTTGGTTCAGATTTCCGAAGCCGCAGGAACAATAAATCTCTAACAATAAAAAAAAATGCTAAGGTCACTATGAGACCTTTGTTATTGTGTGTCAAGTGTTTTGTTGCAGTTTCTGTAATTATTCAACAAAGCTTTTATGGACACTTTGTTAGCAATTTTTTTTCTCAGTGTGGATTTTAAGTTTTGTTAAAAATACTAAATAAATTTTCGTTCTTTCTCTTGCCCAGTTCTTTATATGATGAAAAAGGCAAACAAATTATTCGACACGGTCGGAATTCGAACTCTCGACTGTTACATAACAAATCTTGTGGACACCTCAACCATTCGGTCGCCAAACACTACCCGTGCCAACGTATGCATCAACTGTATTGTTCATCCTGTACTTGTTTGCGTCTTCTTATTTATAAATGCTTTAGATCAATTAATGTCACAGATATGTTGTTCGTCCTGTATGTCGGTTAGGGGATTTGTATTGCATGCGACTACTAACACGCTTCATACATGTCACTCACCTTCATTGTTCTTTCGATAAAAATATCGACGAAAATATCGATTACATACACGATTAATTAACTAACACTATACTGAAAGGTGAAAACTAGTTTACTAGTTACGGTATTATTTTATTTGATTTCAAATTTAATAGTGATGACTATAATTAAAGTCGTATGTTAGTAATTAAACTTTAAAGCAGTCTAAAAATTATTTTGCTTTAGATGGCGAAGTCCAAAAAAGATAGGAAGTCACCAGTTGAAGTGCGGGAAGTGAAGAAAGATTACGAACAACGCCGTCGAAGACTTCGAATCAAGGACAATGTCAGTGTATATACAATTTATTAATATTACTTCTATGTACTATATATACATACCAACATTCTTATCAAAAGTAGTCGATACATAGGTTACATTTTAATGCGAACAAATGGTTGAAAGAGGGGTTTGTTTTTATTATATGTAGAGAAGTTGATTTAAAAGTTGTATTGAAATATCGTCATTTTTAAAGCTAGCTACATATAGTTTTTTTTTATTACATTTAAATATTCGAATTTAGTAAAATTTTCACTCTACATTCGAAATTTCCAAGGTATGACGATAATCTTTTTTCTTTGACTTTTAATTAGATATAAATAACATTTTATTTAAAGGTTGTAAATATTTTACCTTCAATTGGATAAAATAATGATTTTGCCATATAATTTAAATTACTACTGAAATTCACTTTACCATGGGGCAGAAGTCACGAGCATTCTAATGAAAAACGAATTATTGGAATCGATCCAGTACTTTTTGAGTTTATTCGTTACATACAAAAATACAAATCTTTCCTCTAGATTATTATTAAAATTGTCATTTATATCTGAATAGTCCCAGCTTTTCAGACAGTCAGTTTTGGAGGCAACTAAAATTATCAAGTTTTATTTTTAGATGTTCTATTCTTAGATAAAAACCAGCATATTTAAGTTACCTCAGCTTAGTCCAACATTTGACGTAGTCGAACTGTCTTAAATCATTTTAATATAATATACAACCATCATATACAAATATAGTACAACCATCTAGTAAAAAAAAAACAGAAGTGGTATAAATTAAGTGCCGGTGATTTATGCACACGTAGTTTGTACACGGGCTACTTTACTAGAGCGAGTACTAAGATACATGTGTAGCTGCCCATATATATTTTACACACTGTAATTTAATACAATAATAGTTATTTATGCAACTGTTGTATAATCAGGGGTATTAAAACACGAATGTGGGTTTATCACATGAGTGTTTTAATACCTAATTATAACAGTTGCATACAAGACTTTATCTACAATCATCATGTGAATCTTCTATAAAAGATTCTCATAATTGTTTGTTTGCGATTTCCAATATTCGAGTGAAAAAATGGCGGTAGTCTACAATTTATTGTTCTTTTTTTGAAAATGTCATTGTATGAGAATGTTCTTTTTTTGAAGTTCATAATATCACGCGTTTGGATTTAAAATGATCATAATATCATTGAGTGTTTTAATGTTGGCAATAAGCTAATTGTTATAGGTTCTTTTATAGAGGATTAATAGCATGATAGTAGATAAATAATAAAAGAACATCTAAAATCCAACATTGGTAACTCTCTATTGCTTTCTTAAATATATTAATTTAAGTTTTTCTGTTACGCTTAACTAACCATCGGATTGTGGCGATAATTGCTTTCTAAAATAATACTTTGCACTCGAAATAAGGCGTGGTTTTGTTCGGACATTTTTTAAGAAGCATGGTGCTCTAGTGTTTTGAAACAGTTGGTTCTTAATAAATCGACCAATCCGCTCGTGAAACTCGATACAATTTAGGCGATCTGCAACAGGAACGCACAATTCGATGTTTTGGCGTCATTTGTTTGTTCGTGAGTAAAGTCGAGTTATAAAAGAACTTGCTTAGAAAACCGGTGCAAAATATAATGACCCGCTCTCCAGGAGTCACTAGCGTTGAGTCCCGTGGGGAGAAGAGAGGAAGTCGCCGACTCCGTGGTGGTACGAGATTGCGCAGAAGCGACAGAAACTGGACTACATGGAGAAAACAGAAGCACGACTGAAAGGCCAGCATTATTTTATAATTCAAAACATAATCATTAAGTTCTAAATTGTCGATAATAGGGAAGATGCAATATTTTATTTTATGTGCTCATTTTAAAGAAGTCCACGTAGAATAGACCACAAGTATATAAAAAAATGAAAAGACCGTATTTGAAATTTTCGCGCGACAACGGAGCTATAGTTCGTATGACGTCACTCCTGTCTGTCACTGTCACTGTCACTGGCTGGCTTTTGTTGTTTTTGCATTTATCTCGACCTTCAAGGAATTATCTTGTAAACATTTACAATAGACTATCCATCAACATCAGGTGATCATAACTATGCCATGGATACTTCGAAAAAAAGCTGTATGGACGTATGTTTTGTGCTAATGTGTCCATCTACTTCAAATAAGTTTCCTAATAAACTGTTTTTGACTGGACCTTCTGACCCAAAACTGAGAAAAATGTGGTTTCAAGCGGGGAAGAGGAATGACGTTTATTCTCCAAAGACTATTCGATGCTGTGAAAACCACTTTGACGTAAGTCGGCGGATATATTTATTGTAAACTTAGTTAATCTGCTAATACACAAAAGAAACAGTTACCTACCCAACACTTACCCAAACTTTTCAATGTCTTTTGGTTTAGTCCCTTTCATTTGTACACTTGAAACTCTGAGGCAGAGTCCTGAATCTGCTTTGACAAACCCAACTTCCTTTTATTCAAAAAACGAAGTTAATTTTGGTTAATTGTTCACTGCACCTTATAACCTCAAATAAGCTGCCATAACAGGAGTGACGTCACTGAACGCCGATTGGTGTTTTAAATCCGTTCCGTTTCACGTTACTTTTGATTCGTAATTATTGTTAAAAACAACATCATTTTAAATATAAACCTTGCAGTGGCTCTACTTTTTTTTTTAGCATTTTAATAACAAAATTTTCATGAATATTATAATTGCATGTTCCGTATTGGGTAGATGACAATTTTTTTTTTTCATTACTTTATAACACTTGTCTTTTAGATGAGAATTATTGTAGAAGTAACGACCTATCTGCGGTTATTACTTTTGAAGATATAGCGTTATATTTGCGGCGCTGTCGCAAGTTGCTCAAAAACCTCCATACAAAGTACACTGCAATCGTGACGTCATAATTTAGTAAATTCGACTAATTTGTATGAGCGTAAAAAACGAAATTGCCAATAACTTTGTTGTTTTTACATTTATAGATATACTTTGTATATTAAATAATGTTACATTTAATGTGAGGAAGTCAGAAAGGTATTCGTTTCAATAGAATTTTGCAAAAATAATAGTACATTTTTAGAAATTTAAAAGTACTAAAGTGAAATTTTTATATTAGCTTATCTTCATGGGACAGTAATTGCTCAACTTTGATAATATATAGTAAAAATAGGCATATTCAGTTGTAGTCATCTACTCTATTGTTTGTTACTTTATTTCCTAACCAATGTTAAAACAAATATACAACAAGAAACAATAAAATTAGTAGTGTGGAAACTAGTAATAATTTTACGACGTAACGAGTAGCTCGGTCTTTCTAGATTTCACTTTCACAGATAGATCAATTTATAAGTAACAATATTAATTATCAAGTAACTATAATATCTAATAGATACAATTAACCCTTACGTAATTAACTGAAATGAGATCAAAATCTTGTATTAAAGTATTTGAGAATGCTAACAAACAAGTCTTATAGGTATTGGATTATGACAGATACCATCACAATTACTAACTGCTAGCACCGGATCCGGTCTTCGGATCCGGTACAAATACCGGATCCGGTAACCAATAAATGATACCGGATCCGCCTGTTTACCGGATCCGTTTTTCCGGATTACAATGCCTAGTGGTAGTGAATTATAATCGAAATGTTTTTATGGAAAATTGCAAGGTAGAAGCGCAGCCCTTGAGCTACCCAGTCGATGTTATTATATTTGTCCAGAGACATTTTTTTTTATAAGGTTTCTCTGATTTTCTGCGTATTCTTTGGTCCGCACTCTTCTTTGTTTGTGTTAGTATTTTTTATGTCCTTGTATATTATCTATTTACAAGTAACATACCAGGAGACGTATTTTTGAATCATTAGATGTGAATTTGGAATTCGAATACGAATACAAATCGTGCGCGAAATTATTTTCTACTGCTTACAATTTTATTGATTTTTGAATCACTCGAATTCAGTGTTGTAATTAAAAACAAATTCTAATTAAATTCCGGTTTACGCAGAAAAATTCTAAATCACAGCACAAAAACAAAAACCGGCGACGATCCATACGTGAAACGGATCACTGTCAACGTCACTTGAGCGTTGGATATTCTACTAGTAGAAATAAAAAAGCGAGTGGGTTGAACCACTCGTTGCACAACGCACGAAATGAAAGTTCAGAAATAGTGAATTCGGTAATTCGTATACGAATCTCACGATTCAGAATGCGAATTGGTTTTTCTATTGTTTCAAATATTCGTCTCCAGCATCTAAACATGAGCAGTGTTAAAAGATGAAATCCGTTCAAGTGCACAAAAATATAAGCAACGACTGGCGACTAGCAAATGAACTAGCAACAAAACTTATTAACTAAGGCCACCGTAAGCGCCTCAAGAGACACGACATTACGAAGCTACATATAAAGATATAGCTATGTTTAATAACGTGCAGCCTTTTCGATGGAGAAGGACACTCTACAAAATTATCGACCAGAAAACTCATCTGATCATAGTCAAAGAAGACTGATGGCAGATAAATAAACAAAAAAAAATATATATGTCTGTACTTGATTGTGTCTTTATGACAATTGTTTAAATTAATTTATCTGAATAAACAGACTTTATACAGATTTTTTATGGATAAAATTACAACCTTGAGTTTTTGGAAATAAACTTTCATTTTCTATTATTTCTCAAAAAAGACCCTTAGTTCCTTTTGAAACTGAATCGTTTAAGAAGCGAACATTATATAAATTACGCTTACTGCATGAAACAATAAGTGTCAAAATAATACGTTGACCTGTCAGTCAATTAGTTTATTGTAACCATCGCCGAGACTTTATATTTCGTTTGTAATATTATGTTGGCATGACTGAGAGACAGCTCTAGTGCAAGCAAATGTCGACTTTAATGTAATGGATTTTTCGTAGCCTGGCTGTACCACAATGTAAACGATACCGGAGTTGTCCGTAATAAGAAATCTCAGAAGCTAAATCAAATCGCTAATTCTGGAATCATTACTATGGATTGCGTTTGTTAATCGCAATTGATCTGAACTATTTAGATGACACCTGGGAACCAATTCTCACTCCTTTGGTATAATGTCGAACTCGATATTTATCGAAAAAACATGGCGGATATCAATTGATAGCGACATTTGGAATTCTCGTGATAACAAACGTGATATTTTATCCAGTGTTAGCACTCGATATGCAACGAGTGCTCTACCTAGCCGATACAAAAATATCGTCTGTGATATTGCTAACTGTCAAAGCTACTGTATAAGTTTAATTAGATTAAATAAGATTCTCTTTCTTGTATTCCTTTTGTATCCTCTTATTGTTGTAATAATAAAATATAATAATCCATTTTAAATTAATTTATAATCTAATGATACATATTTCTTAATTTGTCAAACTGTTTCTTTTGCATGTTAAAGATGGGGTGTTTTGTAAATGCTTAATATATGTTTCTAAAATAAAAAAGATACTACCTAATTCAAAAACAAATGATATTCAATGTTATGAGAAACGATCAGAAAAAATAGTGTATTAAAATGAATCACTATAAACTTAGAATTAATTATTAGATATAAATAATTAATTAATAAATTTTTCGACAAAATTTTTCTTCAATTCCTAATTAATATTCTTTAAACTAACTAAAAATGAGCATCCAAACATTACAAAAATGTTCGATGTCATTGTTTCATTCAATAATTTTCTTATAATAATTAACAGCCACGGCTTCTAGGCCTTCAGCCAATTTTGGTTACGCTCCGTTCGTTCGTGATCGACATAATATCGAATAGACCCGAGAATACAATTTTCTCTGTGAATGGAGATTTTTGTGATATTTACGTTCGATAAAAGATGCTTGAAATAACATCAAATTCGAAACCAAATCACATGAACTGAGAATTGGCTCCCTGATGGTAAATGGTCGCATTCGCCTATAGTTTATGTTATAAGATTCGTAGCAAATCCGTGACAATTCGACTAGCCAAATTGTGACATAATATCACAATTGCGTAATTTCAATGCCTACAGCAGCATTACGGTACAGCAACGCGAACACATTCATTGAACACTTTTTTTTCCCACGGGGTACGGTATCCTCATATATTTTTGTTTTGTATCGGACATATACATATCAGATTTTTTTGATGCGATGTGTCTCTTGTGACGGAAATATATATTTGTTAGTTGTCTTAACTTGTATCGGAGGTTGGGTTCAGACTGTGTATCTGAAGCCGGCTTCCAACTGACGACTCTGTATCAACAGGGAGAAAAAAAATAGCCGTTGCTGGTTTTCTTGCTAGTTCTTTCCAGTACAAGGTCTCCCGCCGTAGACTTGTGAACCAATGCGTAGCATCTTTGACATTCAAAAGTGATTGTAAAAATCCTATTTAAAGAATCAATTTTTGATTCACGCCACCACAGTGATCGTCTTAACAACCCCCTGGTGCTCAAACGACCTTGCACCGGATACCACCCGCGCCGGCTAGCCTACCAACTAAAAGCCTTTGGTCGCAGAAGGCCTGGGACCCTTATCGGCTTTAAACTAAGGCTCCCTGTTGTAAATAAAATTGTTTTAATAAAAGTTTAAAATAAAGTGTAAAAGAATAAGAAAATTATATATTGTGACAGAAGAAAAAGAATTACAAGGTGAAATACTATTTTAAAAATTGACAATATTATATAGAGTTTAGATTACAAAATAAAAGGAGTAATAATATGATAACATAGCAAAGAGTATTACAACACACCCCCTTAATCTAAAATCTATAAATTAACCGACAACTATAAATAATTAAATCAAATAAATACTAAGTTAAGCCCATACCTTTTAAACAATTCAAATGTTTTATCTTTCCTAAAGGTTTTGTCAATATGTCTGCAGGTAACATATCAGTTCTTAAATATTTTAAGACGATACTTTTATCATTAACTTTCTCTCTAATAAAATGATATTTCACATCAATATGTTTAGTCCTAAACAAAATTCAATATTTCCCATGTCTTTAAATGCAAAATATTTACGTAGGTCAGACTTGAAGTTGTCAAAAGTCATGTCGCTTTGATATAAGCAAACCAAATCATCGACAAAAATTGCAATTAAAAGAGTTTCCTTGTCGTTTAATCTCTTCATAAATATGCAATGTTCCCATACCCTGGGAGCTTGTTTAAGGCCATATAGTGAACGCTTTAGTAAGCAGACCTTGTTACTCTCCCCTTTTGATACAAACCCTTCAGGTTGATGCATATAAACTTCTTCCTCCAAAATCCCCGTTCAAAAATACAGTATCTATATCCATATGACGAACCTTATAATTTCGTTGAGCAGCTATGGCCAACAATGTTCGCAGTGAGGAATTAGATAATAAAGTCTGTCTTGCAGAGTTTGAAGTTGAAGCTTCTTCAGGTTGCTCTGTCACATAGTTAGCCTTTGCAGTCTGTTTGAATGGACACACACAGGACTCTTGTGACAGGTTTACCACACGTATAACAAATTATAGGCTTCTTAGTTTTCTTAACTCCATTCTTCGTAAAAGATCGAAATGCGGAAACGTCATTTGAGTGGACATTTCATTTTTCGATACTTTCGTTCAAAAGTTTGGCTTTCACTAGTTCACATGTCACAACAATATATCGAAATGCGGAAACGTCATTTGAGTGGACATTTCATTTTTCGATACTTCGTTCAAAAGTTTGGCTTTCACTAGTTCACATGTCACAACAATATATCGAAATGCGGAAACGTCATTTGAGTGGACATTTCATTTTTCGATACTTCGTTCAAAAGTTTGGCTTTCACTAGTTCACATGTCACAACAATATATCGAAATGCGGAAACGTCATTTGAGTGGACATTTCACCTCCATTTGCGATAGTGACAGGGCCAGCATTACGGAGCAACGGCTTATAATTTTCAAAGTATTCCAATTTAGGACTCATATGAGTAGTAGCTCCACTATCAATATACCATCGTTCACTTTTCTTGTCGTTATTATCAGTAACAAACGCAGTGAGTAACGTGGAATTTTCTTGAGCACAAGGAGGAACTTTTATTCTCCTTACAACCAACATTGGATTTCTTCTTTCCTTTTTATGTGGACATTGAGGACTCTTATGTCCTGGCTCACGACATTTATAACAAACAATTGGTCTTTTAGATTTACTTTGTGATGTTTTTAAACTTATGGCTAAAACGTCATTCTGAGGGACCTCTTTGGCCATTTCATTCAAAAGTTAAGATTTGACCAAATCACATGTTACTTTTTTATATTAGAGTTTTCAAGTGCCATTATTAGAGGTTCGTATTTGACTGACAGGCCTTCTAATAGAATAGCAGCGACAGACTCGTCGTACAGCGACAGAGTCCTGTATAATCTTCTTTCTAAACATAACTTTCGACCATTTTTATCCTCGTAAACATTAGCGAGAGCCTCCCAAGCATCCTTGGCTGTTTTTGCGGACCGTACGTGTGTGATAGCTGAACCATCCAAAGTCAAGGATATTTTTGCCAAAGCCTTCTGATCTTTCGCTGTCCTCATGTCTTCGGTAGTTATATCACTTACTGGGTATCCCTCAACAGATTTCCAAAGATCTTCATGGATCAACAATGCACGCATTTTAAACTTCCAGATAGAATATCCATCTTTACTATTTAGTAATTTTATTCCATTAAACTGATCACACATTTTGATGATTCGTGCTGATAACGAATGTTGTAAATAAAAATGTTTTAAATAAAAGTTTAAAATAAAGTGTAAAAGAATAGAAAATTTATATATTGTGACAGAAGAAAAGAATTACAAGGTGAAATACTATTTAAAAAATTGACAATATTATATAGAGTTTAGATTACAAAATAAAAGGAGTAATAATATGATAACATAGCAAAGAGTATTACAACACTCCCGCCCTCCAGAGCGGTTGGGCGGTGAGCATGATTGAACACGTAGCAAAAGTCAATTATATAGGAAAACTAGCGGATCCGACAGACTTTCTCCTGTCGAAAAGATTTGTAAATTGCCAGTTTTTTGTTCCTACTTATTTTTATAAGGAAATTTTTCCCTGAATTTCCTTTATAATAAACCTCACGGAGCCCTAGACCTTTCCAACGAATGCAAAACCGTGGAAAATCGGTTTGTGCGTTTTGGAGTTATAGCGTCAGGAAGGAAAACCGACTTATTTTTATCTGCTATCATGCTATTAATCCTCTATAAAGAACAACTAATACAATTAGCTTATTGCCAACATTAAAACACTTAATGATATGATCATTATATCATCCAAACGCGTGATATTATGAATTTCAAAAAGAGAACATTCTCATTGCAATGACATTTTTCACCACCAGATCGCTAAATTATAAAAAAAAGACCAATAATTGTAGACTAGTTCGTAATTTCGGATTCTCGTCTTATCGTGTTATTTCCCGCCATTTTTTCACTCGAATATTTGGAATTCTTTTTTAGAGGATTCATATCATGATTGTATATAAAGTCTTGTATGCAACTGTTATAATTAGGTATTTAAAACTCTCGTGTGATACTATTATCACACTCCAATAGCCCTGATTATACAACAGTTGCATAAATAACTAATATAGGAAAAAATATGACTTGACACCATGCTCACTTAGTAGCGGTCGTCTTTAAATTGTTGACTCGGAAAGCGGCGCTAATAGGCACGTTATTACGCTAAGGTGGCGCTAGGCGATCGCGTGTTCGACGGTTCCTTCAAACTGGGCGGCCATAATATGTACTACGCGAGCGGGACTCACATACACAGCTTCCCAGATCACGGCGTTCTAATAACCGCCCAACTCAGCGACCAAGGTCACCAGGTAAGATATGTTTTTTTTTTATTTTTCACAAGGTTTGTCCGATTTTCTACGGACTCTTTGGTCCGCACTCTTTTTTGTTTGTGTTCGTATTTTTTATGTCCTTATATATTATCTATTTACAAGTGACATATCAATAAGGTAGACGACTACAACTGATTATGGCCGTTTTTTTACTATAATTATCTGATTTGAACAATTTGTATCTCATGAAAGTACGTCAATATAGAAATTTCAGTTTAATTATTATTTAATATTGTTTTTAGATTTTAAAATATGAGCAATTATTATTTACGTAATTCTAATGAAACGAACACTGGTTTGGCAACGAGATGCGTAGCACGCCATCTGAGTTTGAATTGTCAAGCTTAGTACAGGGAGGCAAGAATCCTTGTCGCCGTGAGAGATGGCGCCACGCGTCGCAGTTTTTTGTATCGAACGGACAGTTATTTTTTTTTTGAATCATCAGAAAAGTACTCTGTGCAATCTGTATCTCTCGCAAAATTGTGTGAACTCAACGCGCCTCGCATCGCATCTTCAAATTTTTAATTATTAAGTGTTGTGCTAAGAAGTCTCGCCTCTCCGCATTATCACATCTTGGAGGATTGCCGCAGCTGTTCTGGTAAGACTTTTCTTTCTTGGATAGGTTTGTCTGCGCAATTCAACGCTGAACCAACTCTCGCCTTCGCATATACAGTCCACTAAAATTTTCAATTTGTCATTACGACATAACTTTTTTCTTTTCGCTTAACCATAATTTATTTGGTCCAAATCGAACCGGATTTATCGCATCGCGTATTAATATACTAATTTACTGTTATACAGTGTTTGCTACATACCTTTCGTGCGAGATTTCTTATTAATTACTTGCCATAAATAAATGGTATAGGTAAAACGCAGTTATATACGTACATACTTTATTAGTACATACTTATCAACTACGCCTCGCTTAAATTTCATATTTTTTCGCTGATATATTCACGTATTATTTCTTACTTTCGAACTACGACGCACCTTAAGTTTACCTCATAAATAACTATTTAAGTACCTAAATGTATATTTAGTGCTCGCCTAAGTTTGTTTCTAATGTGTAATAAATACCAAGTGTTATTATTTTGCATAAATACTTATTATTTCATTTCGTTTCGATCGCATAAATACGTCGCAATCACACATAACGGTCCGCTTACTACGTAACTATCATCTTGAAACGTAACTACCCTATAACTTTGATACTTTGTATTTTCTAAGTACGACTTATTTTATTATAATTATTATTGTATTGTGTTTCTTTCATTTTACATAATATTTCATTACTCATCATGGACAAGCAAATTGTTTTATTAGAAGCTAAAAAACAAGCCATATTTCAAAATATAAATAACATGTATGAACAATCTTTAAGTGAAAACCTAATAAATGAACCTAAGTTATCAAAAATGTTTATTGCACAAACAGAAACACTAGATCGACAGATGAACCGTTTCATCACTGTTTTAGATGAGCTAAACTTAGCACAATTAAGTAAAAATCGAGAATTTATACCGGATTACCAATCATTAAATGCTTGCGAAAATTTAGTATCGCATATTAAATATGTACGCTCCCGTATAAATGATTCCTCCAACTCTCAATCAACAGCGTCAACTTCTAATGGCAATTTAAGTAAAAACCCGGTGAAACTGCCACCAGTCGAAATTCCTTCCTTTGACGGTGAGCAGGAGAACTGGCCAGTGTTTTATGAAACTTTTAAAACGAATGTACACCTCAATACTACGTTGAGTGACGCTCATCGCATGCAATATTTAATGGGAAAATTAACACACAGGGCATTGCTACTCACGACAGGTATTATACCTACTGGTGAAAATTACTCGCTTATCTGGAATAGTTTAGTACAGAAATATCAAGATAAAAGGGCATTAGGTTCGCATTATTTATATAATATATTAGACATAAAACCCGCCACACACAACGCGCTTAGTTTAAATACTTTTGTTGAAAAAATATCATCATCCATCGCTGCATTAAAACAGCTTAATTTTAATGACATTTCTGATTTTATTTTCCTAACCTTAATATTGAAAAAATTAGATGTTCAGACTGCTCAAAACTTTGAGATGGCTACTAGGGAAACTGAATTGCCCACCTATAATCAATTAATAGAGTTTTTGAAAAACCAAGTAAAAATATTAGAGCGCACCACCACTACGGTGAATCAATCGCGTAGCCCACAGGTTAAGGCTACTTCTCGAAAGACTTATCAAAGCTACATGTCTAGTAATTCTAATAATATTCCAAATAAAATAAAACTTAACAGTAACGATTGCTGTCTGTGTCATAAAAGTGATCATATTCAATTATATCAATGTACTTCATTTAAAAATTTACCTGTGTTAAAAAGATTTGAACTAATAAAATCAAAGAATGGCTGTGTAAATTGCTTAAGCCTCGAACACACTTTAAGTTCTTGTAAATCTATTCATTGTTGCAAAACTTGCAATAAGCGGCATCATTCCATGTTGCACTTTACAGCACCATCGCGCTCGCTGTCCGCTACGCATCAATGTACGAGTAATTCTAATACTCACAGTACGCAACAAGTTTCGACTGTGATGTCGAGTACACAACAACATAGCCAGCGCTCGCCGTCCGAGGTGATTCATACGTCGGCAGCTCCTGAACTCACGAGCGACGCATTTGCTTGTACTACAAATTCTGTTCGCGCTTTAAGTACTAAAAATAATAATGTATTATTATGTACCGCACAAGTTTATACATATTCTAACAGTGGTACACAACGCATAATTCGCTGTTTAATTGATAATGGATCGCAATCTAATTTAATAACTCACAAATGTTGCAAGGACTTAAAATTACCTATTACAACATTAAATAATTCTTATCTTAAGGGAGTCGGTTCTGCTACACGCCCTATCATAGGTTGTACGTTATTAACGGTTTATTCTTGCGTTTCTCAAAATAAATATAATATTGAATGTTTAGTAGTAGACCGCATCACTGATAATTTACCCGTACAGTATATTGATGCTCGCAACTTTAACTATTTAATTGATTTACCGCTTGCCGATCCCACCTGGAATATCCCTGGTGAGATAGAACTAGTTTTAGGCGCTCAACTATTTCCTTTTATTTTAATAGGTACTTACCATAACAATAATTTAAATAATGTCGCATGCATTCCCATGATGGAAACGACTTTAGGTATCGTTCTTCTTGGTGACCTACCGAATAACGCGATCACCGAAGAAAATTATTTTGCATCCACCTCTTGTTGTGCAATTACGAATGTTGAATTAAACAACTCTCTCCATAAATTCTGGGAATTGGAAAACTTACCGTCAAATAATTTTCTCAGTCCAGAAGAGATCGAGTGTGAAAACATTTATAGATCCTCGTATCATCGTAATTCTAATGGTCGATACACCGTGGCATTACCATTTGAAAAAGATCCGCATCACTTAGGTAATTCTTTTGCAACTGCGCGACGACGTTATCTCGCACTTGAGCGCAAGTTCAAAGTTAACCCTTCGCTACGCACTAGTTACAATGAAGTTATAAAAGATTATTTAAAACAAGGTTATTTAATAGAGGTTTCTTTACAAAATTTGGGCGCTGATCAAGGCTATTTCATTCCACACCACGCTGTGGTTCGTCAAGATAAGACCACCACAAAAACTCGTATCGTATTAGACGCAAGTGCCAAAACTCATACTGGTTTATCGCTTAATGATATTCTTCACGCAGGTCCTAATTTGCAGGCCAACCTATTTATGTTATTATTGAACTTTAGACTCTTTCCTACCGCATTAACCGCTGATATTAAGCAAATGTATTTGCAAGTAGAAGTTATTGAGGAGCATCAAAAATATCAACGAATACTGTATCGCTTTGATTCTTCTGAAGACATTCGCATCTTTCAATTTACTCGCGTTCCTTTTGGCCTTAAGGCTAGTCCATACCTCGCTATGCGAACTATTCGACAACTCGCTTCAGATGAGAAACCTAATTATCCCAACGTCGCTGAAATTGCTGAAACACAATTCTACACACAGATGATCTCGTTTTATCTATTAATGAACCTTCTTTATCTCAGGAAGTTGACATTACTAAAAATTTTGATTTCTTTATTCGCTGCTGGAGGTTTTGAGCTCACCAAGTGGGCTAGTAATTCATTTGAATTATTAAAACATTTACCTTCACAATGTTGTTCATCTATTGAATTTAGTGATGATGCTAAAGTAAAGATTTTAGGTCTTGAATGGCATCCCGCTAACGATTCGTTCACCTTTAAAACTAATATAGATGAAAATAATTGCACTAAGCGAATAATACTTTCAACTATCGCTAGGCTATTCGATATACTAGGTTAGTATCGCCAGTCATTTTATATGCCAAACTTTTAATAAAAGAGTTATGGAACTCGAAGATTGATTGGGATGATATCCCTCCCGATCATATTGTAAAGTCTTTTAAAACTTTAATTGCTGAAATGCCACTGCTTTCTAATTTAAACATACCTCGTCATATAGGGGTTAACATAAACTGTGCTGTGAACATTGTAGCTTTCTGTGACGCTAGTTTGAAAGCTTATGGTGCAGTTGTGTATTTACATGTGACGACGCTAATGGAAATATTACGTTTTCATTAGTCTGCTCAAAATCCAAGGTTTCTCCTATCAAAGTTGTATCACTGGCTCGCTTAGAACTGTGCGCTGCAGTTCTTTTGTCGACGCTAGTGAACAAAATTTATAAAACATATAATAATCGCTATCCTATATCTAATATTTATGCATTCTCTGATTCCACTATAGCCTTATCGTGGATTCATTCAACACCGCATCGCTGGTCCATCTTTGTAGCCAACAGGGTGGCCAAAATTCATGAAAATATAGAACCACATCGCTTCTTTCATATTGCTGGAATTGAGAATCCCAGTGATTGTCTTTCGCGCGGCTTATTGCCTTCTCAATTGTTGTCACACAGGTTATGGTGGCAAGGTCCATCGTGGATCTTGCATCCTCCTGCGGCATGGCCAATAAAATCGTTTATCGCTTCAGTCGAAGAAATACCTGAAGTTAACACAAAGGTTTTAATTAATACAATTAAAGATTGCTCGTTGTTAAATAGACTCGCTCTTCGCGTATCTTCTTGGGGTAAACTATTACGCATAATTGTTTACATTTTACGTTTCATTCGCCGATTACCCCGCGCAACCATTATTGAAGTTTCGGATTTAAACCTCGCGGAGTCCACACTCATACTGGACTTGCAAAAGGTACATTTTTCTGATGTTCTATTAGACCTAGAAAAGAACCATATACAATCACGCAATCTCCAAAAACTCGACATCTTTAAAGACGATAAAGGTCTTATACGTATTGGTGGAAGATTACGTAATTCAAACTTACCTTTTGAAGCGCAACATCCAATATTGTTACCAAAAAATGATCATATAGTCGATTTAATTGTAGATCACTATCATCGGATAAATTGTCATACTGGTGCAACTTTATTGAATTCATTAATTAAACAACGATTTTGGATTCAATCATCGCGTACTGTTATACGAAAACGTATAGGAAAATGTAATTTTTGCTTTCGCGCTGCTCCTCCTAGTATTTATCCTAAAATGGCAGACCTGCCTGCCTATCGCGTGTGTGAAGGAAAGGCTTTTGTACACACCGGCGTAGATTATGCTGGGCCTTTGAACATAACGCTTACTCGCCGTCGCGGGCAACACGCCCAAAAGGCATATATTTGTTTATTTGTGTGCCTTACTACAAAGGCTGTTCACATTGAGCTAGCTTCTGATCTTTCATCAGATACTTTTCTTAATGCCTTTAAGAGATTTCTTTCACGTCGTGGGCCTATTTCTTGTTTATATTCCGACAATGGAACAAATTTTATCGGTGCCAAGGCAAAATTAAATGAAATATATGACTTAGTCGCTTCTGACAATTTCCAGTCCCAGTGGAAATCTGAATTACTGAATCATCGCATAACCTGGAAAATGATACCTCCAAACGCGCCGCATTTTGGAGGTATCTGGGAAGCAAATATAAAGTGCATTAAAACCCATTTGCATCGCGTCATAGGTGCACAACTTCTCACCTATGAAGAACTTATAACTGTGCTCGCGCAAGTTGAAGCCATTTTAAATTCGCGTCCCTTGTGCTTATTATCGGAAGATCCATATCCAGAAGCATTAACGCCTGCGCACTTTCTAAAGTTAACGCCTATTCAGTTTCTACCTGCTCCAGAGTTAACTAGTTGTAAATTTAACCTAGTACAACGAAAACATTTACTGGATAAATTGGTTCAATCCTACTGGAACAGGTGGAGACTTGAATACTTACATACTCTGCAAATGAGACAAAAATGGCTTACTACTTCAAACTCTATCAAAATAGGTACTGTGGTCCTCTTAAAGGATACTAATGTCCCGCCGCTTCGTTGGCCTCTGGGAGTTGTAGAGGAAGTTTATCCGGGAGCGGACGGTGTTGTTAGAGTTGTTTTGGTTAAAACACGCAGTGCTAAGTTAAAAAGGCCGGTGGTCAAACTTTGTCCACTACCTAACCAATAAGTAAATCAAAATCACTTCACTATATTTAGTATGTATTATATTTATTATAGATTTAATTTAAGGTGCATTGTGGACGTAAGTTCGATGTAACGTGTTATACTTGTATTTTAGTTGTTTAATCTCGCACGTATTCGCGTTTTATATTATGTAAAGGTTCATTACATACCATATCGTATATCCTTTTATGGAAGTTTATTCATGTTTATTTTGTTTATTAAATTCTAATCGCGTTATTATTTTGGGAAGTTCTTTCCCCTTGTCTTCTTATTCCTTTTGAAAGGCACACCTTTCAAGGCGGGGAGTATGGTTTGGCAACGAGATGCGTAGCACGCCATCTGAGTTTGAATTGTCAAGCTTAGTACAGGGAGGCAAGAATCCTTGTCGCCGTGAGAGATGGCGCCACGCGTCGCAGTTTTTTGTATCGAACGGACAGTTATTTTTTTTTTGAATCATCAGAAAAGTACTCTGTGCAATCTGTATCTCTCGCAAAATTGTGTGAACTCAACGCGCCTCGCATCGCATCTTCAAATTTTTAATTATTAAGTGTTGTGCTAAGAAGTCTCGCCTCTCCGCATTATCACATCTTGGAGGATTGCCGCAGCTGTTCTGGTAAGACTTTTCTTTCTTGGATAGGTTTGTCTGCGCAATTCAACGCTGAACCAACTCTCGCCTTCGCATATACAGTCCACTAAAATTTTCAATTTGTCATTACGACATAACTTTTTTCTTTTCGCTTAACCAAACACATTTCTAGCATTCTCACATAAAATGTAACATTTTTTTATATAGTAAGTATACCTACCTATAAACTTGTTTATACGCTCATACAAACTAGGCGAGTTAACGATTTAAAGCCGTTGTGTTTCATACGGTTATAATATTATTATGTTGTTAATTTTTTTTTATTACAAATGTTTTATAGTTAATCTTGATTTCCCCATGGCTATTAGTTACTTTGAGCTCTTATCCTAATTGCTATTAGTTAATTTAAATAAGTGCAGTTAGTATCTCTATTGTGGCTATTTCTTAACATTTTTATTTTTAACTATTTAGTTTATTATTATTACTGTTCTGTTGTAGTTGTTTCCGTTATACAGGGTGTCCCAAAAACGACACGTCACAGTGACACTGGAGTTAGGCCAGCACAAGAGGCATCGAACAAGCCTAACATGACCTCAGTAAAAGTTGCTCGGTTTTCAAGATATTTCCAATTTAAACTTTTTCTAAATTTTCAAGTTTCTTAACATGTTCAGTGCTAGCATTATGTTAGATAGCCCTCAGGTTTCCATTTTTCTTTTGCACTCTTGTTGCGAATAGTTGCTTAAGATGATAGAAGTGTTATTTCGTTGACAACTTATGTAAAATGTGGAAAAATACTGGATTGAACTTGAAAAAAATTGAACAACGAAAAATAACTTTCAACTTTGATCACTTGCCGTGAAAAAAATTTCAAAGAAACTAAATGAGCAAATAACTTTAAAAACTTGCATGTGTTATGCCAATTCCAAAATGGTATAACACATGTATCTTATTGGTTTAATAAGTTTACAGTAAATGCTCGAACTGTCTCCCTTGAACTCTAATACATAAGTGACATCGCCTAATAAAATTACGGCTCAATGTTCTTAAGCTGATTTCTGATATGGTGCGAGCTGCATCGAATACACGTCGCCGTAACTCTTCTTCGGATCTTATTGGTTTCGCATAAACTTTGTCTTTTAGACAACCCCAATAAAAGAAATCTAAGGGATTTAGATCCGGGGAACGCGGTGGCCATGAAATTGGCCCCTGTCGCCCAATCCATCTTTCGGGGAATGCGTTGCTTAGGTACTGACGTACTGGTAAGGCATAGTGTGCTGGGCAGCCATCTTGTTGGAACCACATCCTTCGTCTCAGCGCCAACGGAGTATCTTCCAATAATACAGGAAGGTTGTTTCGCAAATGTTCTAAATAATTTTGTCCATTCAGAACAGGCGGCAACTCGACCGGTCCCAATATTTGACCGTTGAAAATTCCCGTCCACAGATTAATTTTAAATTGGTACTGTGATCGGTCTTCTCTTTTTTCATGTGGGTTGTCTAATTGCCAGCTATGGATGTTGTGCAAATTGATATACCCATCCCTTTTGCAGGCTGATTCGTCGCTCCATAACACTTCATTGAAGAAATTTGGATTTTCTCTCCATTTCTGAATCATTGTCCGGCAAAACTGGACACGCGCAGCGTAGTCCGCCGGAAGCAGTGTTTGGACGCGTTGGATATGGTAGGGATGGTATTTGTGGCGTTTTAAAATTCGATGTGCCGAAGATTTGGGAACACCAGTGCGGCGTTCAATAATTCGCACTGAAGTTCCTGGCTCCTCTCGTACTTGCTCTAACACCACGTTGTCGTCAACAGTCCGAGGTCTTCCTTCTGAGTGACTCACTCCAGGTAATCTGCCATCACGATAAGCGTTCACAACTCTTAAGATCACTTCGTAAGTCGTCGGATTACGGTTTGGATATCTTTCGGAGTATAATCTTGCAGCCAATCTTGCGTTGTACGAAACATTGCCTCGATTGGAAACCTGCCTGGTTTCGCCGTAAATCAAGTGCATGTCCGAGTAGTCACGGTGAGTGTATTGGGTACCACGATTTGCCATCGTTAATAAGACAGTTCCGTAAAGCAATATCAGTGTCCAACAGAGCGCCGAGTTGTCGTTCAAAACAGAAATCAGAGTCCAGAGAAAAGCCAAGTCGATTTAAATTAAGGAATACACGGAAACAAGGAACGCAGAGATTAACACGGTTGTCGTACGAAACGCAAGGTAACGAACTGTCGTAACAACTTGATTTGCAGTGCAGGGCCATAAGAATTAAAACTACAACCCCTCTTTCTTCTCCATTTCTTTGAAAAGATGATAACGACACGTACGTCAAAAACAAAGCTATTTGCTTACAATATCTAGCCGACAAAAGGGTAATAAACTATCCTTATCTTTCATTCTCATGCATTTGACAAACAAAAAAGCTAATAGATAACAATAACAATGCCTTATCGTTGCGCGTGACATTATTTTTTTACCTGCTAGCGGTAGCTTCCGGGGTTCCTAGTATTAGTGAAGCATTAAAAAATCGTATAATATTAAAATAAGACACATGTGTTATACCATTTTGGAATAAGCATAAGACATGCAAGTTTTTAACGTTATTTGCTCATTTAGTTTCTTTGAATTTTTTTTCACGGCAAGTGATCAAAGTTGAAAGTAATTTTTCGTTGTTCAATTTTTTCAAGTTCAATCCAGTATTTTTCCACATTTTACATTAGTTATCAACGAAATAACACTTCTATCATCTTAAGCAACTATTCGCAACAAGAGTACAAAAGAAAAATCGAAACCTGAGGGCTATCTAACGTAATGCTAGCACTGAACACGTTAAAAAACGTGAAAATTTTGAAAAAGTTTAAATTGACAATATCTTGAAAACCGAGCAACTTTTACTGAGGTCATGTTAGGCTTATTCGATGCCTCTTGTGCTGGCCTAACCCCAGTGTCACTGTGACGTGTCGTTTTTGGGACACCCTGTATATTAAAATGTTATATTATTTAAGATTTGTGTTTATATAAACAAGTTTGGTAAAAGATATGTTTATAGCATTTTACAAATTTAATTGATAAGTGTTAAACATAGTTTTTCCATTAAAATATAGTTACTTTTTACTATGACTATGCACGTGGTCCAAGACTTAGCTCGGTCTATATGTACTGTCTGACCAATATTAAAAGATTTGAAATCATATTTTAGTTTAGTCTTGTGTTGGCCAATTTTTATATAGCTAACTTGTTCCAAATGAGTAATCCAGAGTTCGAACTTATTGATTATTCCTGTACACTGTCATTCACAGTGACAGTACGATTCCCTAGAACTTTATAAAAAAGTTGCGAACGATGTGTGGCTTTAATAAAACTGAGGGAAACTACCCATAAAGATGTTGTATTGAATAAGTTATTTTCAAAATCGTATACAATTAAGACTTGCACATATAAAAATTCAGGATGCAATGTGTAGCCAAATGGTTAATGTTAAAAATAAATATATTTTTTAGCTCCAAATAAAAAATTTGCTGCCTTCATTGGGATAGAATTACAGATGATTTTAGTGCAAAATTAAAGATACTGTGTCGTCGATATGATGTGTCGATACGCTCTTATTCAATATTAACTTACAAATCGATCTAGGTACCTATTAATTTGTAATATTGTTTGGCGACCTACATAAATACAAAATAAAAATTATCACTGCCAATTTATTAATAATGCTATTATCGATGCAATTTTGAAATAACTAATTCGCCCCGTAAGCGCATCGTTCCGCCTTGCAACAGTACATTTAAGTCAAAGTCTACTGTCAACGTAAGCATGCATATGCGATGTCGTTGACTCCTCCATATTTAGGTCGAGCGAAGTCAGTGCAATAATATTTTCGATTTTTGCATTTTTGCTGACACTATTAATGTACAAATAGTCATGACGCACACCGAACCGCTCATTGCCGGCGGAGACATCATGGCGATCGGTTCGTGAGTTATCGTTATCGGGCCGAATCAATTTCATTCGATGTTTTGTTTGAACTTCAGTTTTTTTTTGTAAACTCGGGAGGGGTTTCGTTCGATAGCACGTACACGTCTTACGCTTCATCGCTACGGAAAGCTCATTATTTCAAACTAATCGAATTAAATTCAGTCGAAATTTTTCTTATTCGCTAGACGATATTAGATTTCTCTTTCAATGAATCCACTCGTCCGCTAATATTATTAGGCGTGTTACTCCTATTCACTATGCAAGTTTTTAAATTTTTCTTTTTTTTTTTTCTCTATAAACTACAATAATTGCGAGCGTACCCCTATTTATTTATTAAAAGGTGGCCACAATGTTTATTTATTAAGAAGTCTTATGTTTTTTTATTTCTTTCGGACAATAGATTATGATTGGCTTACGCTTCACCGGGACGGAAAGCTCATTATTTCAAACTAATCGAATTAAATTCAGTCGAAATTTTTCTTATTCGCTAGACGGTATTAGATTTCTTTTTCAATGAATCCACTCGTCCGCTAATATTATTAGGCGTGTTAGTCGTATTCACTATGCAAATTATTTTTTTTTCTATAAACTACAAAAATTGCGAGCGATTTATTTAAAAAAGCTGGTCACAATGTTTATTTCTTAAGAAATCTAATGTTTTTTATTTCTTTCGGACAATAGATTATGACTGGCGAGAAAACTAACACTGGAAGTAGTACTACGGGCGCGGGTCCAACAGTCGATGTCCCAATATTGGGACTTCTTCAGACCGACGGCGAGACTGGAGAAGTTCATTCTAACGATACCATAGACAAAGTGCCAAAGGTGAGTCTACAAACTTTAAGCCAACACCCCTTTATCTTAGTTTGACACTGACAAGTACAAGCGTTATGTCTCACCATTTAGGGGCGAGATAGTTTAGATTGAGAATCGTTGTATTTGTACAGATTATGAATGAAATTATTCCACGACCTCCGTAGTCGAGTGGATAATACACCGGTTTCAAGGTGTCGCCATCTCTGAGGTCCCGGGTTCGAATCCCGGTGGGGGCAGATGTTTGTGTGATGAATGCGAGCATTTGTACCTTAGTCATGGTTGTTGATATATATTTCATATATGTATGTCTATCCGTTACCCTAGATCCCATAGCACAAGCCTTACAGAGCTTAGTTTGGGCTAGGCTAATTGGTGTAAGTGTAACAAATATTTATTTATTATTATTATTATTTATTCTTAAGACGCTAGAGTCTGACTAACGAAAGTTGGCCCCAGAATATTGGCGGCAAATTTAGAAAATACAACATGACAACACTAAAATTATACTATGAAAATTGGAATAACCTACTTTAGTACTTGGTAATACATTATTAAAAATTTATATATGTAATTAATTCTTGGTATTAGTTGTTAAAAATGCAAAGGCTTTTTGCGGCACAATTTCAAAACATCAGTGTAAAGTAAAAACATACCGGTCATTGAAGCTATTCCTTCTAAGTACTGATTCGGGGTTATTATCCTATCTTTCTGCTCTAATTCAGTGAGATATATTTAATAGTTCTTACTATTTCATCAACTCCTTCAACATCTTGCAGATTCTCTGTTAAAGAAAGTTAATCGTTTTAAAATTACCAACAATAATACAACATAAATTAATAATGGGTATACGTTAACTGATGCGATGTACGAATGAATATAATTATTTTTGTTCAATACGAAGAAGCGTAAGTAACTTATCAAAATGTTGCTGAAAGTATCAAAATAATATTGTCTACTAACCTATGAAATTCAACCTTGTCCAATTGACAATGTTCGTACAGAGTTGCCATATAAAAAGTTCGCAAATAATTCCAGGGCCTACTTTCGTTAGCCAGACTCTATATGTGATAGATGTTTCGTTCAGGACCTCCGATTAATATATTAATGGAGGTTTTGTTGATCAGGCTGGTCGACTAGTCGTGTACGGCGATTCTTCTTGTCTCGAGGGGGGATCAGCTAAGCCTTGCCACTGGCTGCTCTTAGCCGCCCTTCAATACGCGTTGGCTGGTCATCTACCCCCCTCCCTTAAGGATGCGGCCACACCACCCCAGCAACGACTTAAGGACGTACACATTATACCCTCAGGTGAATATTCGAAAACGCATCACAAACTCGCACTTTTTACATTTATAATCACTCTGAACAAAGTCCGTTTTTAAAGAAAAGTCTAACGATCTCCGTAGCTTAAGAAATCGAAGAGTCCATCTTAAACATGTTTTCAATTGAGTAGACGACAATTTTTTAAATTCTATATATAATAAGAGTACTATTTTAAGTGAGAAATATTGTAGAAGCGCTGTCGCGGCTCGCTCATAAACGCTCCATACTAAAAGTACTGCAATCGTGACGTCATAACTAAGTAAACTCGCCTAATTTGTATGCGCGTATATAAACAAATATCAACATAACTTTGTTATTTGTACGTCTATATGTATACTTTCCATATAAAAAAATGTTACATTTAATGTGAGAATGCTAGAAATGTGTTCGTTTCATTAGAATTACGTAAATAATAATTGCTCATTTTTTAGAAATCTAATAACAATATAAATTAATAACTAAACTGAAATTTCTATATTGACATACTTTCATGAGATATAAATTGCTCAAATCAGATAATTATAGTATAAAAACGGCCATAATCAGTTGTAGTCGTCTATCCTATTATTGCGAAAACTCTGTACGATAGATCAAATATGTAAGGCAAACTTAAAGTCACGACTGCTTTTGCATTATAGCTTTTTAAAGCTTGAACTGATTTCTTTTTCCAATTTGTGACTGTTTAAATTACACACACACACACACAATTGTGTCTGTACAAATTTGTTTATATTGCCCCGTCCTTCCTACAGAATTGCCTCGTCGCGCCGAAGGGGGAAGGTTGCACGTTTACTCGCGGGTTTTGGCTTCGGATGGGGGAGGTCCAAAATCTCCTCCCCCTTGCCCCAAATATAAAATAACCCCCCCACAACCGGTCAATGCACCTCCAGCCGCCAGGACCTTAGCACCGAGGCATCAACCAACTGATCCTAAAAGCATTGGTAAGAGAAACTCCTATTCTAGATTGCTTTGTAATAAATTCTGCCCTTTTTACACGATAGCTTTATAGGACAACCTTTGGCTAGTAAGAAGACACGTGAATGATTGGCCTTGGAGTAGACCACCTCTTTTGTATTGCAATATATTTCTCGATAGCATTCAACTTAATAGTCGATACAAAAACTATTCGATGACTATCTAAAAACTAATGCAACTACAGTCGTTAATTCAACTAACTAACCAATCTAAAATATTTTTGATATTTTGTCATTTAAACGCACGCTATTCTCAACCTTAAACATTGTGTTTAAGGTAAAAAATAGAATACGTCGGAATATCGACTACAAAATTGGAAGCTCTATGTTACTTACTGTTGGTAGAATCTACGCAACGTATGTATAATTCTAGGTTTCGTTTTCTCTTCAATAACAATAACATGCATATTCAAGTGATTATTCGATTTGCAACACGTGAAGCTTAGCATTTCACAGTACAATATCGCTGCTATTACGAGTGATATAAGAGCTGCCTTAGATGACCCTAAGGCAGCTCTTATACAAATACAAATAAAATCTAACGTATTGCTGTATGTACGTCGCTTCCCTTCTTATCGCAACAGCTAAACACGCTAGCTGATGAACTTTTAGTCTTCTAAGTTAATTGACGAAATTATGTCGGGCGTGTTCTTTAACGCTACATGCTGCTGTTATAGTACATTACGATATTAGTGCGTTATGATGGTTATAACATGCGAGGCGGAATTTCAGTAATTCGTAATTGAGCCGAGCATATTATAACCAATACGCACGTATATCGTACGACGTTTTTTAACAAATTTAATTTAAATAAACTCAATTTGTGAATGCACACTGTTGCTTTCCCGCCATTTTACTACTGACTGACGCCGCGCGGCGATTAGTTCCAAATTTGTAACAGCGCGCGAAATGGCAAATAATACTGTTATGGAATTTGTATGGACTATAACTTAACTATTTGCTTTGGTAACATACGCGTTTTTATGACCCGCTTTACATATTTAAAAAGCGGTAGAATTACATCAGCTTTACTAGCGAATGTGTTAAAAAAATACATTATATTCCTTTCAATATCTCAGTAATGATTGGAAATTCAATGTATCGGCTGCGTGTTAGTGCTGAAATTCAATGTTTGATGATCTTAATATTTGATTCTGTGCATCTCGAATGGAATGGTGACACATGATATAATGAGCTCGGCTGCTTAAAATCAAAACATAGTAACTCCTTCCAACAAAAATGTTGAGCAGAGCAAAAAAACGAGTCGGTCACTTTGCTTCGTTAACCCGACGAAAGCAGAAGAGATAACGATTTGGGTGTTTGACGAAAAGTTGTGCTATATGGTCGACATTTTACTTTGTAATACTCGTAATCTTTTTGGAGTATAGTTATACTAAAATCGCTCATACTTTATTTTTTTTCGTGAATTTACCCAAATATAACTATAAAAACAGTATCAAACTTAGTAAGTCTGCTTTACTAGATTATTTGGATATTTATTAATTTATTAGTTATATTTACTTTGCGCCAAATTCAAAACATAGCAAGTTAGTATTTCAAATTCATAACTTAGTGAGTCGCTTGAGATGTTAGGGTTTTAAATTTGTATTCTGACATACTAAGTTTAGAATTAGTACTTCAAAGAAATTCTCGTAATCACGGCAAATTGCTTAGACTTGCTGCTTATATCTTTAAAATTACGTATGAAAATTGATGTTTTAAGGTCCACATCGTTTTGGTACTACCTAATAAGTCGAAAAATGCCAAAAACCAAATTTTTTCAAATTAGGTTGTACTAGGTTTTGAATTTGTGTAGCTGGGCTCACTTGTATACTATATTCACTGTCATGATTATGATTCAGGATTCATTATTGAATCAAAATCAGTCCTACCGTAATTGTGTTAAATTAATTAATTATATTTATAAACATAATATTTGTCGCTGAGTTTCGACGAATTAAATAAGAATTCAACGCTTGTCGCTCACACTACTCTAGCTGTTAATTCTATTTAATGTAATCATTGTTAAATACGATGTACGGTTAATCGGGATCCTTTCGTATAGTTGTAAAGTCTATGTATTTATCGATTTTAATGAATTTTTTCGTCATATGTATGATATCAATAACGTCATCACAGCTTATTGCCATCGAGAGCCTATCTTTACTGTGTTAGGGCCTTTTGGGCCTAAGTCAACATTACTGGCCCTATCTATATCTTATTTCGTAAAGTTTAACATAACACAGCCATTTCTCCAATTTCGATTTCATTCGATACGAATCGATAAAATCATCGATAGATATTCACGATCCCAATTAGCCCCAATCGAACTTTAGTACTGTAAATAACACTCGTTCAATCCTCGTTCATCCGTCAACTTTATTCATTCATAAAAATCCCTTATTATCTACCTCAGTGTACGAATATCGAATGAAGGTTTTGAAGAAATTCTAACGTGAGCTTCTTTTAACACAGGTGCACCCGAATCGGAGGGCACGGAACCGGCAGCTCGCGCTTGGCGAGGTGCAGGCGCTGCACCAAAATACCGTCCGGGCATCGAGCCAAGCAAGCCGACTCTTTACAACCGAGCGCTCACGATACTGGCGATAATCACGATTGTCTACTCGATAACGACACTGTGGCGTCGCTTCGGCCGGAAACTTCGAAGACGTCGGCTGCTGGCGTTAGCTACCTAGCGAAGACGGACGCCGCGGAGGCGTAGTACCCGCAAGGTGGCCAACGAGTGACTGTCGACCGTCGGGACCAGGTAAGTAGGCCCGCCCGATCGATTGCGAAACGACAGCACGATAGTTTAAAACAACAAGCCAGTTATAATTGTCGTAAAATAAAAACAAAACTCATATTTCGAATCGCGTCGTCTCGATCGATAGATTGCTTGTCTACGTAACGACGGATCTTCGGTCGAAGTTACAATTTTTTAATTTAGCATTTACTACCAGAGGGAGACTCTGTACTGGGTCGTCTGTGTGGGTACCTCTGTCTTGCCTATATCTGCCGCTAATGTTATAGTTTGGCGCGCTGGCAAGATATGACAGTTTTTAGTACCGGGTACGGTGACTTTACACCTTATGTCACATTTTGGCAACGTAAACTGTGGGTAGACGACTACAACTGATTATAGCCGTTTTTATACTATAATTATCTGATTTGAACAATTTGTATCTCATGAAAGTATATCAATATAGAAATTTCAGTTCAAATATTAATTTATATTGTTTTTAGACTTCTAAAATATGAGCAATTATTATTTACGTAATTCTAATGAAACAAACACATTTCTAGCATTCTCACATTAAATGTAACATTTTTTTATATAGAAAGTATACCTATAAACGTACAAATAACAAAGTTATTTTAAAATTTGTTTATACGCTCATACAAATTATGCAAGTTTACTTAGTCATGACGTCACAATTGCAGTGTTTTTAGTATGGAGTTTGAGCGACCCGCGACAGCGCCGCAAACAATGGCGATGTGTCTTCAACAGTAATAAAAATGGTCGTCTACCCAATTGTACGTTTGGTACAAACCTCACAAGAATCACACTTTGTGACTGCAGCCTCTTACCATCTTATGGGCGGTCTATCTGTTTACCAACTAAATATAATATAAAGTACCATCAAAATTTACCGATCGAAAGTGGCGGCGATTCGATTTTTATTTGCAGCAATTTATTACGTATCTGATTTTTTTCAATAACTCCATAGTAAGCACTGGATCGGGCTGGCCTACAATTTTTTTTTCATTCTGGATATGACAATGTGATGTAATCGTGGACTTGTAACTCTATTGTATATTGTCTGATGTCTGTTGGCGAGGTTGTCGGGAAACGCCTCATAGCGCGTGTTTTGACAATTCGTCGATAATTTTGACATTCGTCATATAATTTTGACAATTCGTCGATAATTTTGACAATTCGTCTTTGTCGTCGATAATTTCAATCGTCTATTAATTTTACAAGTCGATAATTTTGACAATTCGTCGATAATTTTGACATTCGTCGATAATTTTGACAATTCGTGGATATAAAATTTGAGAGCTAAGTTTAACTAAATTTCCCTGAAACGGACTTTTCACCCATAATTTTCGAATCGCGAAATGCATTGTAGCAACTAAATCAAGTGATGTTTCACTGGTTAGTGTTAGGTGGGCTGAGATCTTTTAAGAGTGGTAGGCGCAGCGAAGCTAGCTAGATGGCGGAGAATATTATCGGGTCATGCCATGGACCAACTGTAATATGTGCGACGACGGCCATCGGAAATTTTTTATGTCTTATTAAATCGAAAAAATAAAAACAGTTTCTTTTGTTTATACACTCATACAATATTACTCTTTATTTCAAAGATTTCGACCAAATATTAAAAAGAAAATATATCGTCTTCACAGTTATATTTGATTCATGGCTAGGCTCGGCAAGGTGAGGTTTGTCAATCTTAAAACCACCTGACGATATTTCCCACTGGATGTAATGTAATTATGTAATTTGGAGGATTTGGAGGACGACAGACGGACGAAGCTTGTCTTGATCAAACCCAAGCCGAATCTTGTATAATATCGTAGTGTGACGGTCGTGTAACAAAACTTGACTGTTAAATTAATTGTTTGATACGTTCTTACATGTCACCTGTTAGAACGAATGAGAATTAACGAATCAATTATTAAAACGAAATCACGTCACCTTGTATTTGACACTAGCTAACTTTGTTGAAACTCCACTCTCACTTAACATCGGACGGGAATAAGTCATTAGCTCGGTAAAAATGACAGTAATATACCAATATACAATAACCTTAATTTTACTTCCGGTTCCTGACAATTTGTCTTATAGGCACACACACACTTGGTTACACTTAACACATGTTACGTGCACATAGGACAAAATTTTATAATATAAGTTCCTTTCAATTAGATCTCCGTACTTTTGGCCATAAGGCAAAAGTGCCAAGTTGCATTTATAATAAATATTATACACTAACAATGGACATTATTATTATTGCATAATAATTAGATGGTATTTCTATCGTGGGATTTAAGACATATAGTAATTTTAAGATTATACGTAATATTTACTATTTATTTATTTTAAGGAATTTATAGCCGAACTGCAGCAAAGAGTCAAATGGCGTTCAAAAACCTTTGACTTAAAACTTGAAACATTAGTTGTGCTCAAAGAGGATCATCTCCCGCCAATGAAATGGAAACTCGGTCGTATTGTGGCGTTACATCCGGGCAAAGATGGTGTAAACAGAGTGGCAGATATTAAGACAGCGAATGGTGTGGTCAGAAGAGCGTTTAGCAAGATTTGTCCTATTTTAAGGGAATGAAGAGTTGACAGACGAGCTTTCAACGCCCGGGGGCATGTTGACGTCGAATATCGCCTTGTAGAAGTTCACCAGCAAATTCAACTTCTTACGTCTCTCCGGTCAACCTTCCGTTATATCAATTTTTATTTTTGCCTGTTACCGCTATACTAATTTTTTATTATAACTGTTATCGCCGTTGAAGACACATCGTTTTATTTGTTCTGCCTAATTTTCCCCCACAATAATGTGTGCTTGATTTAATATAATATTTTACTTAAAAGTCATTTATCATTTATGATCAAATAAACCTTTAAACTATTTTTTTTTATTTTATTTTTCAAGAAACCATACAGCGATATACAGACTATGTTTTCTACAGTGTGTGCCAATACCAAGGCCAATTAAAGGTTTCCTTGCACAAAACCATTCGTAAGTAGTAACAACGGATGTTTGAATTTAAAATAACTTCGTAAGAACAGTCTCTGCCTATTACCTAAATTAAAGTTATACAAGTATTAAAATTATACATAAAGTAACACATTCATTTTAGAAAATAAATTATACAGACACACTCCTTCAAACACATAGCAAAGATACTATATAAAATACAATACAAATATATACATACATATATACACACATATATACATACATAAACATATACACACAAATAAACAAATCTTCATATAGAGTGTTAATGTTTATCTGGTTCGTTTTGAGATTTTAATATATTTAAGACACGGATTTTAAAGTTGAACTTGGAGCAGGCAAATATGTCAACTTCTTTAAACAAAACATTATAGTTTTGAGGCAGTCTTGTGAGTGGGGCGTTACAAGCATAGTTCGTCGCATGTCGAGACACGGCTATTAAGTTGGTGTGGCGAGTTCGTCGTAATGGTGTATTGTAAGCAATACATCTCACAAGCTCTGGACAGTCCACATGAGAATGCACTATATCATATAAAAAACTTACATCCAAGAACAAACGCCTCTGTTCGAGGGTCAATAGATTATTTCTATAGCAATTATATTATATTATAAATAATTATAATATTTTTGATTTGAGTAAACTATATTATAATATATTTGATTTGAGTGGTTTCGTCAGAAATTATTACGCCTTTATTACTGTCTTTCGCCTTTTATTAGCGTGCAGTAAGCACGAGCAACAATTATCGTGATGCGAGTCAAACTTTTACACTTATTCAACCTCGTGTGAAAAAATAATTTTATTTCTGTATAATTTTCATCATCCGTTACATATATATTTGTTTGATTTGGTAAATCTGAATTTGATATTTGACAGGACGCTCGCAACGAGTACATTGGCAATAACGCTTACGGTGAATAGAAAAGACGTATAGTGCCCTGAAATCATATCATCACCAATCAGAACGCATCTGAATAATTGATCGTTTCTGAACGTACCCTTATTTGCTTGAATTTCTTTATCTGTAATACCTACCACTTTTTTTATTGATCTGTGCCCCATATTTATTATTATTTATAATTAGATGGACAAAAAACACATTTATATAAAGTAGTGCATGAAAATTGCTCGCCAATAAGTATTTTAAAATGTGTTTAAAATACTGACGTTGTTGTAAATTTTAAATTCTGAATTACCCAATGAAAATTCATGTACGTAACCAATTTTATTAAACTATTTTTTTGTAACAAATAATAGTAGTATATTTCATATTATATTTTATGTGTCTGTTTACAATATTATTAAATTATTTATTTGTTTACTTGTATGAACAAAAATAAATTACTTCGTATATCTTAAGTATATTTTGGTAATCTTCATCAAAATTCTTCATTGTAGACTTAATACAAAATACAAAATATAAACACTTTTTTAACATAAAATTTTAACTATTGCAGAAATCCTTATATTAATAATTGAATATTATGTTTTGTAGTAAGAAAGAGAAGAGCCTGATTTCAGCAATTGTCATATTCTAAGAAAGAAGAATAGGAGAGTGAAGACTTGTTTAATTATGATAAAAGAAAATTATGTGTGTTATAGAAATATGAAAAATGGTTTTCCTTTAACTTTCTGTCAAGATATTATGTTTTGTAGTAAGAAAGAGAAGAGCCTGATTTCAGCAATTGTCATATTCTAAGAAAGAAGAATAGGAGAGTGAAGACTTGTTTAATTATGATAAAAGAAAATTATGTGTGTTATAGAAATATGAAAAATGGTTTTCCTTTAACTTTATGTCAAGATTTTACAAGATGTTATTAATGCACTATCAAAGTATCCATATTGGAAAAATCATTAATTTAAATATTCTGCAATAATAAGTATAGTATCTATATGCTGTTTATTGAAATATTAACCTAGCTGTATTTTACAATGTTTATTTCTTTGTGAGATGACAAATTAAAATTGAAATGACTATCTATTGTATTTTTATTGATATAATAATAACAATCTCAGCTAAGAGATAATAATAACAATCACAGCTAAGAGATGCCCACTGCTAAAATTAGGAAAACAACTCAACACATCTGTGTGGAAATCATAGAAAGTAATTTGGGGTGTCTGTAGTCATACAGGCCCGGTGCATGTTTGTGTAGTGTTAAAGTATTATTTGTAAAATGGCAGAGTGCACAATGAAGATTTATATAAGGCTTTAATCTCATCAGATGTGTGGAAGCCAAATCAGACAATTATTCATTTAAGAATTTTATTAAATATATAATAACACGAGCCTGTCGATTTGAAGATTAATTTTGCTTCATTTTAGGGTAAATATAAAACTGATAAAAAAGAATGCATAACTATACTGCAATATTAAATCCATATTTCCATTATTGAGACCATTGTATTTTGTTTCAATTTGAAATATTTGTGCAAATACAAAATCTTCATTATTGTTTCATTCATACAACATTTTACACTGGCTATTATAATTTCAGCAACAGCACATTCTGCACTGGCTACAAGCCCCAAAAATATTTACAGCATTGCCCAAATATCTGTTGTTTGATAAAGTACACTGGGGTGTTACTGTGATAAGATTAATGGTACACTTTTAGTTTGTTTCTTTTCACCTAAAGAAACTCTATTGTAACTTGATGTTGAATTAAAATAGAGTAATTGTGGATGAAATATTGATTGTTTTTGCCACTGTAAGAGTTTTAAAAATAATGGAAGGACACTTTTGTATATGACATTTGTTATCTAAGCAAGAATTATAAAATCACAGAGGCTTTGATCAGGAACTATCTTATCTAATAAAAATTTTAAAAACCTATATACTACAACACATTTCATACAATTGTTTGCATGAAAAGTATAAATTGTTCGAGTTATCTTATGAGCTTTAAGAAAAAGGTAATTTCTTTTTTGTTAAATGACGATCACATTGAATTTTGGCAAACCGCACATGTTGTCCTTGAGACTGCTATTATACAACTTTATATGATATGCTGCAGATTTTTCATACATACGACATCATTAATTCGTTTGACTTTCGCCACTCGCGATTGTGAGATCCACCACGGCTTACCAAAAATAAATTGTGGACGGTCAAAACCTACTGAAAAATAGTGGACTTATATTTTAGCATAAATATTGACAATAAAACTTTTTATAGTTGTAAACACACTAAAAAGCTCGCAGCGTTTGTATATCATTAAAAAATAAACGAAATATTGTCTCCACACAGTACACAGTTTTGTAGATTCTTGTATCACAAGAATCTACAAAACTGTGTAGGATTGTAAATACGAAGCTCAACGAAATTGTGTAGGTGGAAAGATTCCACCTTTTGAAGTGCGAGGACCTCGAGGTGATGAGATCTACCCCATATTGAATAGAAAAATTAAAATTTTGTGGTCTGTCGAAAATTGGTGAAAAAAGTCTTCTTTTTTGTCAAAAAGAAGTAACTTGTATACAAAATTGTCTACGTTTGAAAATACACTAAGGAAGTCATGGCGTTTATGGTCGCGTGCGTGCCGCGAGGTGCACGCACCTCGCGGTGGTGTGGTCTATCCCACCGCTGAAAGAATTATTGGTGGTCGGTCGAAAATTGGTAAAAAATTGTCTCTATTTGTGTCAGAAGAAACTACAAAACCGTGTAAGGTCGTAAATACACTAAGAAGCTCACGGTGAGTGTGGTCGCATGAGTGCCGCGAGGTGCACGCACCTCGCGGTGGTGATGTCTATCCCACCACTAAAAACAAAGTAATGAGGGTCGGTCAAAAATTGGTAAAAAAGTGTCTCCATTTATTACACAAGAAACTGAAATGTGTGGTCTGTTGAAAATACAGTAAGAAGCTCACGGTGAGCGTGGTCGGCTGAGTGCCGCGAGGTGCACGCACCTCGCGGGTGATGTGGTCTGCCCCACTTTGAAAAAAAATTGGCCGTCGGTCGATAATAAAAAGTCAAAAATTGTCTCCAGTTATGTCGCAAAAAACTAAAAAACTCTGTGCAGATGTAAACACACTAAGAAGCTCACTGCAACTGTGGTCGCGTGAGTGCCGCGAGGTGCGCGCACCTCGCGGAGGTGCTGCACACCATTGCGGTTTTCAAATAAAATCTTGTACAGTTGCGAAGCGGTACAAAAGATTATCGAGGTAAGTAAAAAAAAAAAAAAAGAAATTGTCATTTTACTATAAATCACATTTGGTTCCGTTCTACTCTTAAAATCCTTTCATTTGATACCCATATAGTGAAAATCGCAAAAAAATGTCAGTCGCCATGTTGAATCGGCGGCCATATTGAAATTTTAGAAAAGTCACTAATGGCGTCGTGTTCTACTCGTCAAGGCCTTTCATTTGATACCCATGAAGCACGGGTTGGAAAACAAATGCGGTCCGCCATTTTGAGAGCGGCGGCCATTTTGAATTTTTTTCAATATCTCCAACGTGGCTGTATTAGACACTCAAAACTCTTTCATTTGATACCCATGAAGCATGGGTTGGAAAACAAAAGCGGTCCGCCATTTTGAGAGCGGCGGCCATTTTGAATTTTTCTTCAATGTCTCTAACGTGGCTGTATTAGACACTCAAAACCCTTTTATTTGATACCCATATTGTAGGGATTACAGTACAAATGATACTTGGCCTTTTTGGACCGGCGGCCATATTGGTTTTTTAACGTTGTCACTAATAGGCTTCGATAGCGCTGAAAAAATACTTTCATTCGATACCCATATCACCGTATCGGGATTGAAAACCGCGAGAATAAACCAAAAAGAGGATATTAACCATTACAAAATGGCCGCCAGCGCCGCCGCCATCTTGAAAATGTAAAATGTCAAATTTATCCAGTGTAGTAGACTAAACCGCCCACCGATTGGCGGTGACTGCAGGCGCGCAACATATTATAAACACTTGTGAACAGTGGCCAATTAAATTCTTAGAAAGCACATTCTGACCTCATTTACTTTGCAAACATGTTTATTATGATGAAGTATGATTAAATTAATCTTGAAGAAATGGCACAGGTCTAGATATCATTCACATTTGCTCTGTTCTTATGTATTACCTAAATTAATAGTTCTTTATTCACAAAGCGTGCTTAATTAAAGTTTAATAAAAACTTTGTTAATCCTTCGCAAGATGGCGATATTTTCCGATACCGAAATCTCTTATTTCAAATTTTTGTTGCTAGATGGCAGTATTAGACCATTTTAGTAAAGAAATTAAAATTAACTATTGCAAGGTAAAATATCTATTTTAACAATTAAGTACATACGACGACTTCTTTGTTTCTAGACATGTTTAGTATTGTAACGTTTTTGTATCTAGTTGGATATAAGTTTTCTACCAAAATGCAAATATACATAACAATTGATTAAATGGCTATTGCCTGTATACATGGAGAAAATGTTCTTTCTAATTTGTAATTTTTATTTTCAAAAGCATTTATAGCAGCACAATTTAATCAACACAATACTTTTAATTTCATCATTAATTTACAAATTTAATTCTTGTTTACATATTCTATTAGGATTTTGTGACAGATACTTATTTTCTTTTGTTAACCTTTTTAAGTGAAAGTAAGAGTGAAGGGATCGGAACCTGTACAGCCTCAGCATAAGTGCAATTTTTTGTCTTAATTTATATTTAATAAAGAGCTATGGCAGATTTTTATTCATTATATTTTTGAAAGCGTCTTAAGAACTCACAGCAACCAATAATTATAAAATATTCATAAACTATTTTTGATGATTTTGGCACATTTAGGTAAGGCCAGGTTAAAAAGTAATTAATTAAAAGTAGCTATTTTACTTTTCCGGCATGACAATGTTTTAGTACAAGGTTGCCAGACTAAATAATTATTTTTTGCAATATTAAAATCATGAATGTTTGCTGTAAAATATGAGGTTTAAATTGTTTACGATTATAGCTAATGTAATTTTTGATTTAGTGTATTTATGTTTATACAGATTTTAAATTATTTCAATGAAATTCAGTATTAAAAACCTTTTTTGGCAATTAACATGAAAATGGGCGCTGGCTTAGAGACTCTTATCCAGAGCTATCAAAAAAATACAACGTTTGACATTTCGTTTTTATTTTTCATCACTCACACAGATTAGTATATCACTGAGCTCCACAGACTAGTAAGTAACCAAGTTCTCAGCTCCCTTGCGCCAACGCTCGAGTGTGTTCTGTGTGTTTTCGCTGCTTTTCCCCCGTTTTCTTTATAATTTTTGACCCGGACTGCCTAAGGACTCTTGTTTTCGCCACTAATAATACGACTCGGACTGTGATATTGCTTTTGTGACTTGGGTGTGCTTAAGGATTCTGATTTTGGCCTGTTTCTTGGATATTGTTGTTTATAAGGTTCTGAAGCCAAAATGAGTGGTCGCGGTCGTAGCCACGGCAGATCCTCTGTGAGCACACGAATTTTGTTTGTTAATTTTAACATATGTATTAATACACTAAATCTGTTGTCGTTGTGTCGTCGTCTGTCTGTCGTTTTTGTTGTTGTTGCGCAAAATAATATGCCTAATAAAGGCATAACCTATAAAACTTCTATGCAAAATTGCTCGAAAACCTGGACTCCTTAAATTACGATTTTATTTTCTTATTAATCAGCAATACATGTTCTTTTAAACAAGGTATATTTCATTCATAGACGCTTATTTTATTTTTGAATAAAATGATGTATGGGAAGCTGCCATAGCTCTTTTACTTATAACAAGATGGAGATAGGGACAAAACATTTAGTTTCTGTATTCATTTAATCAGCATACAGATGGTGTTGAGTCTGTGATAGGAGTTTTAGTTGAGGTTGTAATTTAAAACTTAAATTTCAATATACAGATCTATGGTTGTAGAGATTTGATAGGGTGAAGCCATAGACTGTCATAGAAAACCTTAACATATTTTCATAACTAATATATACCTAATATTATCTATTAGGGGTTTACTTAAAACAAATTCTTTTGTTTTGGTTTATTAAAAGAAGTTTTCGTTTCTTTCTCCTTGTTGGACAAGTCCGCCTTTTCTTCACTCGGTGATGCTTCCAATTCGGAACGTGACGGCTTGCCTATGGCGATTCCTCCGTGGCTATTTTTGGCTATTTCGAGTCATGGCTGTCATTTTGACGTCGGCGAGGAGGACGCGAAGGATGGGTCTTTCGGCGTTCCTCTCCTGGCGGATGTGCCGCTTTAGCCTCCGTGAAAACAAAAATTCACATTTAACATTTTCTTTTATATATGTCTTCTTTTTAATATTTTTTAAGTATCGGCGTAATGCCTTAACTAATTAGTTTCGTGAAGCAATCCCAGTTAATGGTTCACGGTATACCTCGTAATCACCACAAATATAGGGCGTTTGGGCCGTTTCATCTCAACCTGACTTCATGCACCCAGCCATGCGGTGATGTAGGTTGTCGTACTTATCAACGGAAATCCCTGCCATCACCGTTGAATCTCAACGTATAAGGTGACCTCTTACCATTCTTACTATATTACTGTGTGTGAACCACCGTATTTTGACGAATTAATTTTCTTGTGTGATATTCACCTTGGGTGACGGATGGAGGATGGCTCAGCTCAACTGTGAACTTTTTAAATGTGTAACGTGTGCAACATACCGTGCCCATTGAAGTGGACTGTAATATATATATATATTTTCTTTTTTTGATTTGTATTGAACTGTAATCTTTTAAAATGTTAATTATAAACTTTCATATATAAATTTCTTGGTTTAATTTTATCACCTAACCATTTGAAGGTCTGTTTGTATGTATGTGGAGGCGCCCATAACATTAATCCTAAATATCTACATATATCACCAGGTCGGTTCGATTCCGATAAGGATTATACCCACACCCTGATCTTAGCCGGCAAATTTTCTTTTTTTTAAACTATCATAAATAGAACGCTACAATGTGAGTCTTATTAAACGCTATTTGTTTTTATTTTGAAGTGTCTGATTGATCTTCAACAACTGCTTCGTAATTTTTAACTATTTTTTAAACATATAAATTAACAATATATTTGTAAGCACCGCATTGATTTGTGACTGAAGTGAATGGGTATTTTTTTATATATGTAGGTTTTAAAACTGAATGTGTGATTTCGTTTACGCTTAATATTAAATTAATAAAAACATTGTCTTGTTAATAAGTTTTTTGGTTTTATTGCAAGTTCTATTTGTTCTACCATCTACTATGTACCTAGATCAATATAGTTATTATAGAAATTATTATAGATTTAATATAGAAAAAATATTCGTGTTAAATTCTATCTGATAAAAATTAAATTTCATTCAAACACAGCAATGCCATTTTAAAAACACGAATTGTGAAATGACAGAATCGTTAGTAGATATTTTGACAAATTAACATTATTTTTAAGGAAAGCTATATGAAAAGAACCTGTTTACAGTAAAACAATATGAGCACAGCAGATAAAATGTTAAAAATACAAAGAGAATATATACTTCTTGTGAAACTGTTATTCATATTGTTCGCGTCTTGAGCATGCTATACGAACTATCTTGATATTCTAAATAAATAAATAATCCTTGTTGATGTAAAAAATATATTTATTTCG
>JAYEAL010000176.1:0-42613 GCA_036419045.1 Scirpophaga incertulas | reverse complement strand
GCGGGTGGCTGTGATGATACTGGAAGGCGGCCTGCACTAAATACGTGATAGCTTCCACGCCCCATTCCCTCATCCTTATGTGGGGGTGTTGGCATACCTGCACAAGACGAACTTATGTAATAAGATCGTAAGCATTTCGTAAAAGGATACTCTAAACTAAAGCTAAAGTTATATACATTATTGTTACACTTGCCTCCAGTAAGTGGTTGGTGATAGGTCTCCACATCACCTCTATCCTATGCATGTTAGCCAGACCTGTTTCAAGCAGTTTGGCCACGGCGAACAAAGAAGGTTCCTGGAAGGGACACACTTGTAATGAAATTCCAAATTGAGTCAGTGAAATCAACCACATGGATATTTTGAAAAATGATAGGCAACATATAGCTGTCATGGACAAATAAAGTTACACAAAAGCTGGAATCCAAAATCTCGGTATACTCAATAGCGCGAAGCAGACCTTCACACCGATGCAAAGACTACTTCTGTATAAGTCGCAAATCCGTCCCTCCGTAACGGAGTACTGCCATCTCTAAACGTAAGCACCTGGGTACCAGTTTTGGCCCCTAGAATCGGTTCAAAAGCGCGTTGTGAAACTCGTCGACGATCCCGTACTTACAAGCGGTATCGAGCCTCTAAGTCTTAGGAGAGACTGCCTCCTTATGTGTATTCTACCGCCTATATAATGGATTATGTTCCGAGGAATTGTGTTCGTTCTATCATCGCACTAGTCGCCATCGACAGGGAGGTCATGCTCACACACTGGAACTTGACTAGTCCTGTACAGTGTGATTTCAGAGGGATTTCCTCCCGCGTACACTTCGATTGTGGAATGAACAGTAGTGCAATTCTCGTATTTTTTTACAATCGCAATTTAGTTGAAGTTTAGCAATCGCTCGATCTTAGTCCCACCCAAAATCGGTATTCACGTATCACATTTCCGAACAAAACCAAAACTAAATTGAAACTAAAACTTAATTTCAGCGAACGTTAGATTGCGAGGTGGGAATGTTGCCAGCTGAATCAAGACAAAATCCACTGAATTTAAAAAAATAAATATATCGAAAAATAAACGATACTATTAGATTTTAGAGTATAAAATCATTATTTAATTGGCATAAAAGTCCAAAGATGTATAAATATTTAATGACAACTGCATTTCAATCGTGGAATTTGACGTTTGGTAGCTCAACCTCGATCGACAGGTTTATCTAAACTTTAGTAGAATACCGATTCTGTTGCGGTTAGAGTGCAGTTTAACTTCGATAAAATAGGAGAATACAGTGTAACGATTATGATTTAGCGCTACGTTTGGATCGAGCTAGTTCAAGTCCGATCAAAGTTCGATTGAAAGACGTGAATACAAAAACGTGTTTTTAGACTAAATCGTTGCTAACTCGCTGCGACTTTATTTAGGAGAATTGCACTACTGATTGCCGAAGTACTCCCGGAGCGCTACAGTATGGGGTTCTTCAAAAGGGGAGTAAATAGGTTTTTAAGGCAATCTGTTTTTAGATCGGCACACCTGGTGTTTCAAGTGTCCATAGTAACTGCTTTCCATCAGTCGTGGCATAAAAAAATATATATTTTGAAAGATGGTAAGTGTAATCTATATTTTTCATTATGTAACCAAATAAAACTTGCAAAAATTACATAAAATGTATATTAACAAAATCAAAATTAACAACAACGTTACCCTGTTAGAATACGCTAGTTCCATGGCCTCATTGGAGAGCTTGCAGAGTGCATCTATCAAATGATGCAAAGCCACATCGTCTAAATTCTTGGACGCCTCGAACACACGTGACAGCATAGCTGACAAGGCTGCAACAACACCCCCATATTGTGTATGGAAATTTCATTTACCTATCGTCCAACAAACAATATTTACAAAGTGAATATACAGTCTTTCAACTCATTAGCCAACAATGAGCCAAAACCAAGGACAAACCAATAATATAACGCTAATAACTATGTATTTACATTTTTTCTTACACTTACACCAATAAGCCCAAAAAGCTCTGTAAGGCTTGCCTTATGCTTGCTTTTTTTTTTGCTAGACCATACAAAGTGTACTTTATAAGATTTTTGTGATTGAAATCTGGCACCGGTTCAGCTGTCAAAAATTTTAATTTCTGATTTAGTTTTTGTTCAAATCATAATTGAAGTAATTTACACGGATTATCCGTGCTATAATATATTGCTGATCGTGCAATCGTGTGCCGCTTGTGAATCACTACTCACTAAACCGGGGAAGTATTGGGTCCTCTACTGTTTCTAATATATATAAATGACCTTCCTTACTACATTACAGAATCGTGTGAGACAGTATTGTTTGCAGATGATACTTCTTTACTATTCAAAGTTGATAGACAAAAGGAATGTTATGACGATGTAAATAGTGCTCTCTCGAGAGTTCTGTATTGGTTCACAACTAATCATTTGTCTTTGAATTCTAAGAAAACAAAATGTATCAAATTCTCTTTGCCCAATGTAAGGCAGGTTGATACTCGTTTAAATATGAATGGTGATGTCATTGACTTGGTAAATAATACTAAATTCTTAGGCATTACGTTAGATTCACGACTACAGTGGGATCCATATATTGAAACTTTGGCAATCAAACTTAGTTCTAGATTTGATATGGTATCTAGGGTAACGGATACATATATAAATATTTCTGATACAGATACTGGCGTACTAACCGCTCGACTACAGAGGCCGTCAATATCAAACATCTGTCTATGATATTTAACACTCAACGCTTTATTGTTTAACCACAAAGATATTTGATTGTTTTTGTATGTACATATATACGCAATACAGTAGACTCTCGTTAATCCGGCAGATATCAGACTAGGGTTGTGCCGGGTTACTGGAAAATTATAGTACATATGTACTATAATTTTCCAAATAGTACAAAAGAAGTCGAGTTTTATTTTCAAGTTTTAAGTAAAATGTAACTTTAATATATTATTTTAAAACTGTATGACACGGCATTCCTAATATAGGCATGTTTTCAAAATAAATTTTTATTAATTATATTATGTAATGGAAAGTGACTTCATGAATTATCAATATTGAAGTCATTTTCCAAATTGACGACTCTGTATATATTTAATACAGGGAAAAAAAACAGCCCTTGCTGAGTTTCTTGCCGGTTCTTCTCAGTACAAGGTCTCCCGCCGTAGATTTGCGAACCGATGGCGTAGCTTTTCGACATTCACAAGTGCTTGTAACAGCCCAGACTGAATAAATGATTTTGAATTTGAATTTGAATTTGTACATATGTATTGAATTGCAGACAATAAGAAAAAAAAACATTTTAAAATACATAATCGTCTAAGGCCTATTGTAAACAGAACATAAGCATACGAAGAGTTACAGTTCTGGTGGACTATTCTATTGGAGTAAAGAAACTGACAATTTTCTTTTGCTTCTTGGCCGATCGGCTTTTATTTATTTACAAGTATGTATCATGTCTCAACATAATTTCCGCATCACGCCCATCTGAGAGCGCCGGATTACTGGAGTGACGGATTAGCACAGTGCCGGATTAAAGAGGGTCTACTGTATCTAACCCAGTTAAGGTCATTAACAAAAAAATTCCTAACAGAAATATGAAGTGCTTTTTATTAATTGTTGAGAATGTGTTCTAATAAATAAATAAATAATTTCGCGATAACCATGTAATCTTTCTCAAATGAAAACTTTTCACAAAAAACAGATCATATAGGCGGTACAGTTTCACAGATAAATAAAACAGGTGAACCAAAGCTTTTGCAGTGTAAAGCTGAAATAAATAACGGCAGGTGAATATGTTTTGCCTGTAAAGCCCCTTTTTCGATATACTCCACATAGTAAATATAAACTCCTGTGAGCAAAATGAAAACCGTTTTTCAATTGTATTTATCTACATCCATACTATAACTCGTCCATAAGTTTCTGACAGTTAAATATCCCATGCCATAAGAATCATTATAATATAAAAGAAGGGAGATCTGGCGTGATACGACTTTACGTCTGTCGTGTCAACGAACAATGCTATTGAAGAACAATGCCCAATTTCAACATCAAAACAGTTTAACGCCTGTCTGTCTGTTTCTTTATATTTATTTCTTATCAGTAAATAATATTTTAGGATAAAACCAAATTAACTTGTTAATCATCTGTTCATAAGTACGTAATATTCGACATTCCTAAATTATATAGTACAATTCGGACCGTACGGACCTTTTTTTTTTTTTTGTTCCCCTGAGGAAAATGCATTAAATTGCATACCCCGGCTGTGGCGAGCCGGGGTTATGTGGGGCTCTCCTCCCCAGACCTAGACTTTCAACGTTTAACGTGTTCAACGAAAAGTACCACTAATCAATATAGGTGTGACTCTGGCAGAAACAGTTCGTTTTGGCTTCCAGATAGGAATCTCACATTTATGGATTCTAATACTTGATAATTAAGGTGAACTTACTAAAATAGTAAAATACTGAAGACAATATACAGATAAGAAAAAAAATAGTTTCTATCCCGTCGGGGAAAGATGTCAAACAGTTTTACTCAGTAGGTACTGAATTCGCTGTATCTTCATGTATAAACAATAACAATAAATGTTATTTACATCAGAGATGTTTTTAATATTAAGTGACAATAGCTGTTATAACACGCTACTGTGTACTATTAATTAAGCAAAAGGATTCAACAAATTTATACAACACAGTACTACTGTACATTTTCAGAAGTTTTTAAAGAATATTAACATCATACACGTAGTGTTGTATGCAAATGTACATGAAAATGTATTATAACACTCGTGGAATACTGTCATCATATCCACATTCGTATTTTATTACCATTATATAGTCATATTTTAAAGTCTTCAGAGTCTAAGAAGTATACCCTCATAGTTTTATCTGTCTTAATCAGAGGTCCCCAAACTTTTTTCTGTCGTAGACCTTTTCCATGTTTTTTGGTTTTGGGTAGACCCTGTATGGGCAGGAGAGCGGAGGCGAGGGGTTCTCGGAATTTGCTTGTCGTTTCCGGGGGCTCCCTACATGCCTGAGGAAGGCCATTCCTGAGATTTTTAGTGGGTAGGCCTCCCCCTTCTAGGGAGGAGAGCCCCACATAACCGCCGGCTCACCACAGCCGGGGTATGCAAATTAATGAATTTTCCTCAGGGGAACATAAAGAAAACCCCCAAACAGAAAGGTAGGGTAGACCCCTACTTATACCTGATATTGAATGCCTACATCCTATAACTAGAGATCGGATAATCGGATGCATATTTACCTAATGTTAATTTTTGGCTCACAAATTATGGAAGCGGCTTTTTAAAATACATTTTGTTAAATAAAAATCCCGGGAAAATACGGGACTGCAAATTTAACGTAGTGATATTGTTTAAAAATTACTAAATTAGCACGTGGCATTTATATTCACAAGACCGAGACTCCGGGTTCATTTATACAACAATGCATACGTATTTACCAAAATGTTCTACAGTACCGGAATTCCGGTATTTTTATTTATGGAAATAAAATAAAAAGACAGTTCCATACTTTGTCAAAAACTAAATTAGGTAAATAAATAAACATCCGGCTATTATCAATTCCGCAATCCCGGGATTTTTATTTAACAAAACAATAAAAAGCCGTTTGCATACTTTGTCTTAAACTAACTTTAGGTAAATATGCATCCGATTATCCGATCTCTACCTATAACTTACAAAAATTTATAAACATTTATAAATTACAAAAAATATATATTACTTCATAGCTACTTTGATAAATAATTTTATGTCTTTATATTAGAAGATATTATAATGTAAGTAAATAGGTACTATCTATGTATGTTGAGATCCATTATCGTGGATAGGGAATGCAAATCCGTTCGGTTTCAAAATCCGGATTTTTAACAACGGATTGTTGGTCCAATCCGGATTTTACGGATTTTCCATGAAAATTAATCTTATCATACATTTTTAACATGATGTTGTTATATTTGTGTAAATAGGTTAAAATAAAAACAATGGAAAATCAAATCACACCATTTTTATTATTTAGAACGATTACTTTATATTTATTCTTATTATAAAAATAATCAGTCTGACTCTCGTAAGTACGAATTAAAATAAACTTTGAAGAACAAAAATAAAAAAAAAACAAATAGACTCATTGTCAAATTATTGAACATAACAAAACAACTTCACTTTAAAAGGAACATAAATTTAACAATAAAAATTAAAAATAAAAATATTCGCGACGTAATCCGGATTTGGAAGTCGAGTGAAAATTAGCGGATCTCCGGATTTTTCGGATTACGGATTATCCGGATTGCATTCCCTAATCGTGGACCCCCGTTTTCATTTCACGGACCCCAAATTATTTTTCGCTGACGTAGACCGCTTGCAGGTAGATTGCAGCAGAGAGAGACCCCTAGGAGTCGATATAGACCACTTTGGGAATCACTGGTCTAAATGTTAAAGTTTTGACAGTTAATCATTAACGATGACATCTTTCTAAAGGGAATTCAAAAATTGTGAAGACTATACTATACGTGGATTTTTGTTTGTGTAATCTGTGTCCGGAGGATGTATTTATTTTCGTTAGACTATGGAATGCAGATAACAAATGTTGAAAAACGTTTATTTGAACATTTTGTGTACTAAATGTGCATGAACAATTGTGTATTTAACTTGAACATTGATTTGATACCACTCATGACTCCGAGTGACTCGGCCACAGGGATTTGTTGACCTGAAATATTATTAGAAGTACGTGTAACGTGTAAGGAAATACTGTTAAGGTCTAAAAACTGGACAAATTGCTGTTAAGACGTAAAACAGACAGCATTCGTTACAAATAAAAATCAATCAACGTAAGCCAGTAGGGTCAATAGGACCAAAGGCTAGGCTGAGTTTAGTCGGTAGGTCTGTGTAGTCGAGCCGTCTCGACAGTACCAGGAGTCCGACATAATCAACGCATCCCTGCTTGCCTGTTGCGTTGGTATCCATGATGGATTCTCAGCCTCCTCTCCTGAGGAAAAAAAAAAAAAAAAAAATGTAATCGAGAGAAAAAATTAAAAAAAAAACAAAATCAAAATTAACTTTATTCAAATATGACTTTATAGAAAGCTCTTTTGAATCGTCCAAAATTTTATTCCTACCAAAAAAAAAAAAGTATTGTACACAAATAAATTAGTTCTAATATAGTATTTTATGCAATAGTTGTACGAAAAGGATAATGTCACGAGTGTTTTTAACGACTTTATACACCATTGCATACAATATTTTTTCTACGCAAGGTATGCGTAGGTAGTATTACAGTAACAAATTGTCTATCCAGTGATTAAAATCTCGACATATGTGTGCATGGTGTAGTGTACTTATATTTTAATGTATCACACGAGATTCTTAGTGAAGGAAACTACATTATACTAGCCAAACATAGTCATAGTAGATATATTGTAACTCAGTTGTCATTACAAAAATTTTAAGATCATATTAAAAAAAACATTAAAAAAAAGTTGGTGATACATTTTAGAGAAAGGAGACTTTCCTGGTATGATTACGTATTAAGAAGAGGGATTGATCATGTTAGTAAGAAAATTACGGGTATGAACCGAAGAAACGATGGATGGACTGTGGGAATGATGATATGTTGAAGAACGGAGTGAGTGTAGAAATGGCGAGTGATAGAGGAAAATTGGGAACAGGGAAAGAACAAAAAAACATCACATTAAAATAAATACTAATTTTGATTCTAATATAAACGGACAATAAAATAGAATATAGAGAATAATTTCATATGTATTTCCCAAGGACAATTACACAAAACAGGTTATTAAGGAAGAGAGATAGAACAAATATCTTTTCACTTCAGTAGCTCAAACATGAAGGTTTTGCTGCTTAAAATCAGTGAGTAAAATCGATTTTTACTCACTAGTGAGACAAAGTTAACCACAGATTATAGTAACCTATGTATAGTAACTAATGGGATAACCATACAGACTATGTTGTTTCGCCCTAAGATAATATGCCCATGGACATTGGATCTGCCTGCCACTTCTCGTTGTTCCGTGTCACGCATAGGTACCACTTTAAACTAATGTAAAATAAATTGGCAAGAAATCAGAAAAATAATTGTTAAAAAAATGTCTCTTCGGAACGGAACATAATAAGTACTTATTAAAATCTCAAGAATGATGCGCGGAACGGAACTATTGACAGAAGTTCCTTTCCACGCATCATATATTCTTGAGATATTAATATTTTTTTTATTTAATTCGCTTAATTTACTAACAGGGAATAATAATAACAATAATTTACTTACTTATTATTTTTGAAGACATATTTTAACAATTATTTTTCTGTTCTTTTGACAATTTATTTTACATTTGTTTAAAGTGGTATGCGTAACACGGAAAAACGAGAAGTGTCAGGCATAATTATCACCTTAGAGCAAAACAAAAAAAAATCAAAATTTGGAATTCGAACTCGAAGGAAAACAAAAGACGATCGGCGAGAAAAAAATTTGCAGATACGATAAATTACCTATTAAAGATGACTGAAAGTAGTGACGAAGATAATATTTTAACACCAGAAGAGTTGAAACAAAAGTTAGGAATGCAGAATTTAGTTTCCTTCCTGAAAAATCTCGTGAAAATAACTATTGTTCTCGCTGCTGAAGTGAAAAGTTATGTGTGTCACACGAGAGCAAAGTTGTTTGCATCTCGTGCCTTTGAATCCCTCGACACGCTCAGGATTCTACTCTAGAATCACTCGCTTCGCTCGTGATTCAAATAGAATCCTTCGCTTGCTCGGGACTCAAATCAGCACGCGCAGCAAACATCAACTTTGCTCACTTGTTGCACAAATAACTATTTCACCTTAGCAGCTCAAACATACTGTGTTCCCTGCTTAAAAAGAGTGAGGGAAATGCGTTTTCCCTCACTGAGTGAGGAAAATTGATTTGAATTTAGAATGCTGCGAATTATCATTATGTACGAAACACGTCATACGAAATTCGATTTATTAAATGTAACTTTTAATAACTGTAATTTCAAATTTTAATAGATACTTAGTTTTTGCAAATATATGTGGTTTCATTTTAATTCATATTGTTTCATTTATATCTCTAATAATGTTCTCACTGCTAAGGTGAAAAGTTGTATGTGTCACGCGAGAAAAAATTTATTTCCATCTCGTGCATTTGAATCCCTCGCGACGCTCAGGATTCTAATGTAGAATCCCTCGCTTACTCGGGATTCAAAATTAGCACTCGCTTGAAAAAACCAACTTTCCTCTCTAGTTGAACAAATAACTATTTTGTTGCTATTAGGGTTTACAAAGCTCCATGGACGATTGACTACAATCATGCGACCACGTGCTTGTTTGCTTAATGTCTAGCCTAACAAAATATCAAGTGATACTTACCCGGAAGATCAGCCATGACAGCGGAAGTGCTCATTACAGCGTTGGCGTCTGCGCTGGAGCGGCTCGCCTTCATGCTGCCGCCTGTCGACGGCTTCAGGCCCAGAATCCACACCTAAAAATACGAAAGCGAATTTTAACGGCAAAGGTTGACGCTTTAATAATTGTATGAGGAAAGCCGTCCTTATTACAAATGACACAAGAGCAGTCTCATATCTTACATACATATGGGTCTCGTCAGCATTTCGTATACACCAACAACATTGTATGATAAAGGAAATGTGCGGTATGAAAGTAAATGCAACGACAAACATTAAGAAGACATTACTAAGAGTTTTGAGACGTACAAATAATGGACGAAATACTACAGACTGGAAGAATTTATAGGAATCCGAATGAGCCAATTGGTAGGGGACGACCTTGACGAACATACTTGGAGCAAATAGGTCATATATTGAAAGAAGGCCAAGTCAAGAGTACCCGTAACCGACGTAGCGAGTGTCGAGGGAGCTAGGGGTGTATGTATGGATCGTATAGCAAGTGGAAAACGGTGATCTTTGGCTACCCCCATGGGAACGAGGGGCGATTACATGTTGAGTTCTTTTAATTCTAATAATAATAATAATATAGTGGTGCCCCCTACAACGCCTGAGGATGGCCATCGCTGAGGTTTTTAGAGTGGGTAGGCCTCCCCCTTCTGGGGAGGAGAACCCCACATAACCGCCGACTCTCCGCAGTCGGGGTATGCAATTCAAAGCATTTTCCTCAGCGGAACAAAAAAAAAAGGACATATTCGAATGAGTCAATTGGTAGGGGTCGACCTTGACGAACATACTTGGACCAAACAGGTGATATATTGAAAGAAAGCCAAGTCAAGAGTACCCGTAACCGACGAGCGTGCATGAAAATATTAATGAGAGTCGAGGGAGCTAGGGGAGTATGTTTGGATCGTAGCAACTGGAAAACTATGATCTTTGGCTACCCCCATGGGAACGAGGGGTGAGTACATGTTGAGTTAATTTAATTCTAGTAATAATATAGTGGTGTATGTGTTAGTCAGGGGTAGTGAGGGGGAGTGGGAGTGGGAGTGGGAGGGCCAAGGGCGGCGGCTGACCAGGTGCTGCAGGGTGGTGAGCACGGGCAGCCAGGCCTCCTGCATGGAGTCGCCGTCGCGCGTGGCCGCGCACAGCAGCGCCTTCATGGCCGTCACGTGGCGCGACGTCACCATCACGAACGACTGCTGCTGGCCTGCAACGGCCCAACACATATCTCAACGCTGTCGCGTCTGTCTTCCCGAATTTCTTAAGCCTTAAGGTGAGAACTAATTTATCGCACGCATCCGTGAGCCGCGGCTGACGGACGCGGCTTGTACGGCGTCTTCGAATGTCTCTCCGGTCATTTCATAAGAATTGTCAGCTGGGAAACATGTCAAGCAGCGACAGTGACGACGATTATTTACAGTCACTAGCGGTAGCTGTGCTGTTTTTCATAAAAAAATAATAAAAAGGAGTATTTGGGTATAAAATATAAATAAAAAACGACCAAAATCGTTTACACCTGTAGTGTTTAATTTAGAAGTTATTTATATCCCAGATTCGCGGACGTATCCCGCGCCCCTTCACACAGTCCACGGACACAAATATCCAGCCGGCCAGATTCTATTCAGACGTCCGTGCACTCAAGGACTGCTCAAAGTCGCGTCCGCTACTTATGGCCGATAGTTTGCACAGTTTCGTTTAATTGTACTATCCAGATACCAGCAACTTGCTCGTATCAGCCGCGGCTTACGGACGCGTCCGATAATTTGTTCCCACCTTTAGTAAGCCTTTACAAGTGCTTATTGACATCAAACATACACTATTTAAGTACACAAAGAGCTCAAGAGCTACATAATGTAATTAACAATACATAATTTATTGAATTAGGTGTTTACACATTCATCGAACAAACCAATCACGCATGGCCATTCATACCAAAGTCAATTCATAAATTCACCATACACTAAATTTGTGATGACTTTATAACTTTCACCTTTGGAACGTGACATTAAATCCTGCAACGATATATTCTGTGCTCCAACGCACACACGCACACTGTATTGATAGATTTGATTGAATTTCAACTTTGTATAGTGTTAATAAAGCGCAAATTGACTCTTTGATGTTAGGAACACACCTACATTGATTAGACAACAGTGAGTGCTTGCAATATGAACTTTATAGAATAGAATAGACTTTATTGGCACAACATAAGCATAAAACACAACAATAGCAAGAAAAAAATAGAATGAAAAATACAATGTGCCAAAAGGGCGTCCCGCTCAGCATTTTACCGCGAGCTACCGGATGGCACAACATGTAATCCGGCTGCATGCAGCGCCCGTCCCGCTCAGCACCGTACCAATATAGAAAGTTCAGATAGTAAATTTTAAAAATAATATACCATATCGGTAAAGAACTAAGCGGAACTGACACGCGACAAGGTGCGTGCGATTAGTAAATACTATAAATGAAAAAATATATATGTGTGTATATAGTTCATCATAAATGACAAGTGAAATATATAAAATCATAAATCAAATACACAAAACAGGTCTGTTTTTAGGGTTTCTCCGATAATTATTCGAATTTGTCTCATCTCTCACCACCCTTGAACTTCAACGAACTTTAAAAAAAAAGAATTGGCCAAATAGGGTATTACAGTCTAATTCAAAAAGTGTTTTAATTTAATTTGTTATTGATAAAATACCACAAAAAAATATAAATACATGTTTTTTATTCCAATTATTTCATAAAAACGTGTTTTAATTTTACAATTCAAATTTGGGCGCGAAAACGCCAATTCTCAGGCCGCCATGTCTGTGACGTCACGGGCATTGTAAACATTACGCTTCGCTGAAAGAAATAAACGTATTTTCGAAATAAATAACGAAATATTTCGAAATAAATATTTCGTATAATAACTGAGAAACTTCGTTAATCTAATAAATTACACAGTAGACATGTACAACAAAAACCGAGGTTGTTTATTTACAAGTCCAGTGACGTCACAGCGAATGCAAACATGGCGTACAGCGTTTTTGACATTCGAAGCACAGATAAAAAAACTGTATTTTCAAATTGAAATATTTAATTTATTTTGCAGTTTTATGAATAGAAATTAATATTTTTCTTTTTCATAAATGAACTATAAAAACATAAATTTAGATTTTATTTTTCATAGTGCGTAATACCCTATTGGTCCAGACGTCGTTGAGTTATGCGCTTACCAACACATTGTGCGATTCATTGGTACATATAAGAGATGTAAGAACACGGCGGCGGCGTGGGCACGCAGTGCATGTGCGTGTGTGCGTGTGTGTGTGTGTGTACACACCTTGCGGCGGCGCGGCCGAGGGCAGCGGCGTGCCCACCCACACCACGTGGTGGCGCAGCTCGGCGTCCGAGGCGGCGGCTCGCGGCGCCACGGCACGGCAGCGCGCCCACGCCGGGCACGCAGTACTGCGCCGGCAGCGCCAGCCGGCACAGCGCGCCCACGCACGCGTCGCGCCCGCTCGCCTGCCCCACCTGCCGGCACCACCACGTCTGGGACTTCCCCACATCGGCATGTTCCACCGGCCGCTACTATTCACTCAGCTTGTGACTTAGATCTCTTTTTTGGCGTGAATACGTCTTTAAAATTGCTTCCATAGGGACGCAAATCGAATGATAACAAAATCGGGGGGTACAGTTTAGTGTTGTAGCTACATCTCTATCATCCCCATCCAAATTCCAATTACACCACTGGATAGCTAAAGGATCAAAGAATTTATTACGCCCAGTAAAGACTGTAACACATCGCGCGCGGTGGAGGGGCAGCCCCGCCAATTTGAAGGCCATTTTGCTGCGCATCGAGATTTCCATTTAGTATAACTTTCGACTCGATGACGCTACGACGTTCGTTCAATAATCGCTAGCTCTCGTCAAAATATATCGATTATATATAAAACATTACTGTAAAATTGTGACTGTGAATATAATAAGGTGTTAAAATAAAAAAAAAGTAACAAAAATATATAATGTCGGCCTATACGCGTCGAAAAGCCAAATTGAAATACAGAGATCGTATACAGTTGGAAAGGGCATCTCAACAGCAATCGAATGGTACCAAAAAAACAGCATATGATCGAGTCAAGCAGCGCCGGCAACGTAAAGTAATGAATGCGGATGAGCGGATCAACGAAGGTGCCAGTACATCTCCGTTACGAGACGTATTCACGTACAACAAACGGCCGTGTCCATAACACAGCCACACCTCTTTTTTCCCTCAGGACAGAGACGCTTAGAATCCTCACTGAACAATACGGAACGTACCCAGAATACCCCGCAACGGCAAGTGTCACGGTAATTATGTCGCACTAAACTCAGCCTCAGCCTTGGCCATAAGGGCTCTACGGCTTGAATGGATGATTTGATTTACTACTAAAAAAGTTGTACTTTGATTGCGACTAAATAACATATTAATATATTTTAATTTTATTTATTTATTTGACACACAAAACAGAATACAATCGATTATATATACATACGTTTCTCTTCACTACATAGTATAAAACAAAGTCGCTATCCGCCGTCTCTCCGTCCCTATGTATGCTTAGATCTTTAAAACTACGCAACGGATTTTGATGCGGCTTTTTTAATAGATAGAGTGATTCTTAAGGAATGTTTATATGTATAATACATGCATAATATAGTAGAAAAACACTGATAAATTTAGAGGTTTCTAATGTGATGTCGTAAATAAGAACGTTTTTTGCGCTTATATTGGAAAAACGCTGGCTGAACCCTACGAGATAGACCAAAATAATGTACTACAGTATTATCCACCTTAAAAAGTTCAACAAAAAAGTCCACAATGGTGTATGTCTATCTCTTAGGGATAACCCACCATAACCATTTTTTCATTGCACCCGTGCGAAGCCGGGGCGGATCGCTAGTATACACTACAACAGACCAGGTTATATCCTAGGTATGCTTGTACAATATGACCGGCACATAACTAGAGGAGTACACATATGACAATATAAAACTTAAATTTAATAATAATGAGAGAACACAAAATAATATAAAACTTTATTTTTAATATTAATTGTAAGTTATCTACAATACTTGGAAATTATAAATTGTATGTAGTTCCCCTACATAAAGAATAGATAAAAATGTAAGATAAAGACGTATTTTGATTTTGTTAGGATAACTAACAGCAACAATAAAAAAAATAAACAACATGTCAATAATAAGCTATCGAAATAACCACAACTTATGTTATATGTATATGGTAAGTTATCTAGCTGCCTGATGTTGATAACAGTATATTACAACAGTGCAATAATCTATACTTATTATAAATCTGTACAGAGATCAATTCTGTACACGAAATATATTTCCAAAATAACTATCAGGGGGTGATTAGGAATCGATACTGATGCCAAGAATGCAATCAGTAAAATTTTTATCGATCTGTATAACCGTTATAGAAACAATGAAAACTACTCGACGGAATTCAACGAAACTTGGTACAATTATTTTTTATACTCCTGAGCTGGTTATAGTATACTTTTCATTGTGCTACAATCAATAGGAGCAGAGCAGTGAAGGGAAATATTGGGAAAACGGGAAAAGTTACTCCATTTTTAAGCTTCTGTCGCGTGTCCTTAATAGTAAAAACTACACAGAAATCATGTATGACGGAAATGTTCTCTCACAATAACACGTGTAACTCCCGATAGTAGTTCGAAGCTTTCTGATTATATTTGTCTACTCTTACGTTTATAACACTGTCATTAAAAATTCTACCCAAAATTATGATTCCACGCGGACAAAGTCGAGGGCACAGCTAGTATTCAAAATAAAGTGCATTCCCAAGAAAGAAATACATATTGCATTTAAATTACCTTGCCACTGACTCTAGCTAACGTCTGGATAGCGCGTAGTATATTTTCCAGCTCGCCTATGCTGGCCTCCGCCAACACAGACAAGCCCCACACGAGCCCACACCATGACGACTTCAAAAGCTGAAAACGTTTTGATAAACTTTCAATAAGTTTTAAACGCATCAGTGCTGCGAAACAGTCAACGTGATTCGACGTCAATGTAGAAAAAAAAAATAAACATAACTCATTAATAGAGATCGGATAATCGGATGCATATTTACCTAAAGTTAGTTTAAGACAAAGTATGGAAACGGCTTTTTATTGTTTTGTTAAACAAAAATCGGCACCATTTCTGTTTTTTTATTCAATTATTTAATTGATTATTGTTTTAGTCAAACTAGCTCACTGCTTTCGTATCTTCATGTAATAAATCGTACATTCATAAATCGCACGGGGAACTGAAACTAAACTTCATGTAAATACGTATGCATAGTTGTATAAATGAACCCGGAGTCTCGGTCTTTTGAAAATAAATACCACGTGCTAATTTAGTAATTTTCAAACAATATCACTACGTTCAATTTGCAGTCCCGTATTTTCCCGGGATTTTTATTTAACAAAATGTATTTTAAAAAGCCGCTTCCATAATTTGTGAGCCAAAAATTAACTTTGGGTAAATATGCATCCGATTATCCGATCTCTACTCATTAATCAATAGAATATGTTAAAACCTTAATTATTATACGCAGTCACTGTAATGTAAATATGCAATTCTACTTCTCATGCTTCAGGTTATACCATGATGATAGATTGCGGATTTGACTACTGTTTTTTGTTTGTTTGTGACATTATCGAATAGATGGCAGCACAGTGAGCCACGTGGCGGAACAGTCGCACATTTGATTTTAAAAGGTGTAATGATTAGATGACTTGGTTGAAAATAGATAGCAGCACAGTGAGCCACGTGGTGGAAGAGTCGCACATTTGATTTTAAAAGGTGTAATGATTAGATGACTTGGTTGAAAATAGATAGCAGCACAGTGAGCCACGTGGTGGAAGAGTCGCACATTTGATTTTAAAAGGTGTAATGATTAGATGACTTGGTTGAAAATAGATAGCAGCACAGTGAGCCACGTGGCGGAACAGTCGCACATTTGATTTTAAAAGGTGTAATGATTAGATGACTTGGTTGAAAATAGATAGCAGCACAGTGAGCCACGTGGTGGAAGAGTCGCACATTTGATTTTAAAAGGTGTAATGATTAGATGACTTGGTTGAAAATAGATGGCAGCACAGTGAGCCACGTGGCGGAACAGTCGCACATTTGATTTTAAAATGTGTAATGATTAGATGACTTGTTTAGATGACTTGGTTGAAAATAGATGGCAGCACAGTGAGCCACGTGGCGGAACAGTCGCACATTTGATTTTAAAAGGTGTAATGATTAGATGACTTGGTTGAAAATAGATGGCAGCACAGTGAGCCACGTGGCGGAACAGTCGCACATTTGATTTTAAAAGGTGTAATGATTAGATGACTTGGTTGAAAATAGATGGCAGCACAGTGAGCCACGTGGCGGAACAGTCACACATTTGATTTTAAAAGGTGTAATGATTAGATGACTTGGTTGAAAATAGATGGCAGCACAGTGAGCCACGTGGCGGAACAGTCGCACATTTGATTTTAAAAGGTGTAATGATCAGATGACTTGGTTGAAAATAGATGGCGGCACAGTGAGCACACTTACACCTCTCGGATAACCATGTACGGTAATTCAGTAATTGATTTCGTGAATGTTTTGATTTGATTGAGACGACGGCAGTTATCCCAGTGCTGCCCTCAGGCAAGATGCGTTGCTTGTCCTTATAGATTTACGTTAAATCAAATCGCAAATATTCTCATGAAATTCACCTGCATCTTTAGCTGCACCTCCTTGTCCTCGCTGTCTTCAGTTTTGTTCACTACGTTGGAGTTCTGGTCCGCCTCTTCACCGTGGCCGTTGTTGGTCACTTCCTCCGATTCAGTCTTAGTTTCATTGTCTAAGATTGAAATAGCCTGTCTTAGTACAAATCATGTATAACAAAACATTTGTATATATATATATATAAAATTAAGATATATATACAAATATAATTTAATATGCACTATACTTAATACACTTTATATTGAGATAACGATCTACAATTTTCACGACCAAGAATTTAGAGCTATTGAAAAAATAGACGGAAACTGTGAAGTTCAAAATATACCATTTCCATTGGACGTATGTTTGTTGGAATTAATTTCTTTCTCATCTGTGTCGTTCTGATTATCTTCATAGAGCTCTTGCAGTCTGTAAAAATATAAAAAACAAATAAATAAAATATTAATAATGTCATTATTGCCTTTTTATTTAGATTTAATTTACCTACAATTACTTAACAAATAATATGATAGAAGTCTTGGAACTTTTTAAAAATTGTATTTAAAAATTTGTATATAATGCACTTTATTATTATTTATAATAACATATATGATTACATTTTTTAAGAAGTATAAAAAGAAATTATTTCTATCATGTTATTGTTTTCTTTTCTAATTTCTATTCTATTCACTGAAGCATAACGTTAATGGCACCTGGAAGAGAATGCTGTTTAGCAATAAGGCCGCTTCTTGTACATTTGCTATTTGACACAGTCTCACCTGAAATACGCCTGTCCCTCTATGCTGATAGCGATGGAACGTATGATCTCCATCAGGCAGGCGTACGCCACAGAAATGCCATACCCTTCCTGTATCGTCGGCGCCTCGTTACGATCCAACATTTCGATACTGCAAGTGGAACTGTTATTCAATACCGATATCGTAACGAACAAGTATTATACTCGTATGTATGTGTCCAACATACAGGCTACAAAAAACTAGAGGTTCGTTTGTAGGCAAATGTTATAATTTTTTATAACAAGATTCCACATTTTCTAGTTGAATAGCCTTTACATAAGTTCAAGGTACATGTTAAAAAGACGCTAATGTGTAAGGGCTATTACAAAGTCAATGATTATTCAAAAGATGCCATTGCTCGGTGTTGATTCGAAGACATTACATTCTAGTGTAAATATTTCTTTTCCTGTATAAAATGTAAACGCATATGTACGTTGTATGGTAACGACACAATTTATTAATAATATTTATTGTAAATGTTGTTATTACTTTTGTAAAACTGATAAGTTTCTTGCGCCCGTTTTTCTTATCAGTTACAAAATACATCCTGAATCAATATCAATAGCTTTCTATAGTCATATTTGAATAAAGTTGATTTTGATTTTATATACCTATTTAAATTGCAATAGTTTGGATCGATGGTTTGGGAACTTCCGGTACTGTTATAGTTAATTATACTGCTGTTCTGTGCACGTCGGTGGCGCTGTGGTATCGACACTGATCTACCAATCGGCTGATTCGAAAGGCCGAGCAGTGATTTTGCCATGTACAACATATTTCATTTCTCGGGGCAACCCGAACGTTGGTCCTTCGAGCCTTCCGAAAAAGTGGGATCAGCAGCACGTGTCGGTTTCGTGGACTGTGACAATTACGGTTTTCGAGTACAGCATACGTGTCGTGCTTCGGATCAACTACCTTTTGGAATAAGTGCGCTTATATTACGCAACTGGGCAGTATCCAATAATGTGTAGTACTTAGATGGGTCCAAGGGGACGTTGGCATCATGTTGTAATGAAGAAGCCGATAAAGTTGCCAAAAAAATCTAGTTCTGTAAAATAACCACAACTTGAACTAAAACCATTTTGTGGGCCAAAATGGTTCTATGGGAACTCTTTAGGGAATCCTCTCTGGTACAAAAGAGATACCGACCGACCGAATCTACAGAAGATTCAAGTTTCATTAAATTCCAATTAGGAGTTTTTACGTTAAACAGTAACAAACAACCATCCATACAAACTTTCGCTTTTATAATTAGTAGAGATTTGTTACAGTGAATGTAACTTCATTTTTAGATACCCGTAGGTATGTATAAAACCTAAGCAATACAATTATGTAATGAATAGGGAATTAATCTCTTTTTTTGAAAAGAGTCTTAATTTGATCCTTGCGTGTCAGTAAACCATATACTAAAAAATATAAAAATTTTATACACTCGTTAAGTACTATAAATATTGCATTAAAATTTAAAAATTTCAAATTTCGCGCGTAATTAGACGAAGGCGCCGCACGAGTTGTTACTCTGTAGCGACGACGTCAATACGGCATGTAAATAATAAACAAAGCTCTATGTTTGATGCTATGTATTTATTATTATTCATAATTTAAAAATGAGTTTTTATCTTTTATATATAAACAACTAATAAAGGAATAATAATGAAAGAGTAATACTGACATCGATGTTTTAATACTCCGTAACTCGGCAGAACAAAGTCGCGATTTGCAGCAAAGAATCTTCCGACCATTAATGCATTTATTTTTGGTAAATTCGTACTATCTCCTTTTACAAAACTGCTTTCCATAGTGTGATTCACGTGCGATTTCAATTTAACTTACGTATTATAACGTTCTCTTACATTAAAAAAGCAACCTACAAACTATGATTCATAATGACATTGACACGCATAAGTTTACAGTACTTTATGACGTCACGACATGGCGGCCTATGTTTTCGCTCTTGTTTTATGTATAGATTAAAAAAGTGAATACTTTGATACTAAGTTTTATATTATTTTTGTTATTTTATGTACTTAAACATGATGGTTCCGACTATTTAATGCATAAGCTATCATAGTTATATGCTTTTAGATCTTTTCTAATATAGAGGGAAGTACCCTATTACAAATTTCCTAAGAGATTAGAGAACATCTTTGAAAATCTTTGCTTTAAAAAAGGCTTTAATTAAGCAGCATTGTAACAACTTTTAAAGTGATCTTTATAATGCTAGTTGCAGACTTACTAAACAGACTTAGCCGTTCCCGGTTCGAAGGTAACGCACAGCGGCAGCCACACGCCCTTCCAATAGAATCCTGATTGCTGCGGGATGCCCGAAGCTCCTGAAAGGTAACTTACTTTTAGCAGCCATTCAAACAAGACCAATCTACACTAATAGTATAAAGAGGGAAAAATTGTATTTTTGTATGTAACGAATAAACTCAAAAAGTACTGGACCGATTTTAATAATTCTTTTTTCATTAGAAAGCCACATTATCACTGAGTAACATAGGCTATATTTAGTACTAGATTACTATAGAAATCTTTAGAAATTCTTATTAAAACCAACCGAAGGTGTAAAAAAATTTGCCATAAAATGTCTTTCATCGCATACGCTGCGAAGAGTATTAATGATAGGACAAAAAAATGTTCGACAATATTATAGAATATATCAATATCTACAAAAAACTTAGCAAGACCATATGTCTAACTATTGTAGTTACGTCACTATAACTACATTTTTACATTTAATTATCTATAAAATAAGTAGGAACAAAAAACTGCCACTTTACAAATCTTTTTGACAGGACGAAGTTTGTCGGGTCCGCTAGTAATAGATAAACCCATAATATATATCAAGATATTATCTGTGTGAGATTTATTATAACTAGCTTTCTAGCTTTGTCTGCGCAGATTCGAATCCATGTGGAATACTGTTCACATCTTTAGGGGAACAAACCCCCCCCCCCCCAATACCAACTTTTTCCCTCTGGATCACATACATTCAACGGAGTGACTCGAACAGTGACAGTTGTACTGTCAAGATAATTTGAATCGGCTTCACTTCTTGGAACTGACAAGAGATATAGCCTTATGCATATACTACGTGGGATGCTTTCAGGAATTATAGGGATTGAACCAGCCGCTTGTTTTCAAAACTTTCACACTCATCACCTTTTTTTTTTTCTTCAGGAGAGGAAGTCTGAGAATCCTCACAAGGAGCACGAAACGTTCCCAGGACACCTCCGCAACGGCAAGTGTCACGGAGGTTATGTCGGACTCCACGCGGCCAGAGCGGGTCGGCCACGTGACCTACCGAGTAAACTCAGCCTGTGCCCAAGTTCTAAGAACCATATAGGCAAATAGTGAGGGCGACTGCCCCTCAGGAGAGCGGCGATGCAGTCCCTCATCACCTATATAGACGATTCGCACTTCGCAACAGTGCATTTCACCAGAAATTTTCTGTCTCACACGACTTAACTGTGGAACGAATTGTCGGTTGCAGTATTTTTGCCTCATACCCAAACCTACAGAAAGAAATGTCTTCCCGATCAAAAGGCCGACAGCGAACTTGTGACTCTTTGGTGCTGCGGGTGTCCATGGGTACGGTACTCACTCACCATCACGTGTTCCGTATAAAATACGTATAAAAAATACATCGCCGCTCCTTTTTTATACCTCTCTTCATCATCCTCTCTTCCGTGTCTATGCGCGATATATTGTACATTGTCATCTCTCCCTTGTCTTGTGGGGGATTTATTATACATATATCACTCCTCCCTTGTATATGCGGGATGTACTATACAAGCGTTACAGTTTTTACATGTGCGGCGTTTGAAAAAAAACGCCGCTGCTTTCTGTATGGAAATTAGAATATATTTCTTACAGCTGCAATGGGGAACGTGCAATTATAATACTCGTATTTATCAAATTTTTGTTATTAAAATGCTAAAAAAAATATAAAAGTAGGGCCACTGCAAGGTTTATATTTAAAATATTTTTGTTTTTTAACAATAATTATGAATCAAAAGTAACGTGAAACGGAACGAATTTAAAACACCAATCAGCGTTCAGTGACGTCACTCCTGTTATGTCAACTTATTTCAAGTTATAAATTGTAGTAAAAGTGAACAATTAAACAAAAATGAATTGCGTTTTTTGAATAAAAATGGAAGTTGGGTTTGCCAAAGCAGATTCAAGGACTCTGCCAAAAGTTAATGTTGACATGGTAGTGACTTTTTTGTCGAAAGTGCAGAGTTTTCAAGTGTAGAAATGAAAGGGACTAAACAAAAAGACATTGAAAAGTTTGGGTAAGGGTTAGGTAGGTGTTTCTTTTGTGAACAAGCAGATTAAGTAAGTTTACAATAAATATATCCTCCGACTTTTTCAAAGTGGTCTTCATAGCATCGAATAAATAAATTAATTAATATTAAATAATAAATAAAGTCTTAGAGGAATAAATGTCATCCCTCTTCGCCGCTTGAAAACCACATTTTACTCAGTTTGGGTTAGAAGGTCCAGTCAAAAACAATTTATTAGGAAACTTATTTGAAGTAGATGGACGCATTGGCACAAAACATACATCCATGCGGCTTTTTTTCGGAGTATCAATGGCATAGTTATGATCACCTGATGTTGATGGATAGGCCATTGTAAATTTTTACAAAATAATACCTTGAAAGTCGAGATAAATGCAAAAACATCTAAAGCCAGCAATGACATGCGCAGTACAATCAGTGAGCCAGTGACAATGACAGATAGGAGTCGTCATACGAACTATAGGTCCGTTTTCGCGCGAAAATTTAACTTGACAATTTTAAACCGCATTATTTCTTTAGTAATATACAGTCTTTTCATTTTTTAATATACTTGTGGTCTATTATTTATTTATTTATGTGCACAACATATCAACATATAGAAAAAAAACAATACGAATCAAGAGGTACATAGGTGCTGCTTATTTCTTAAAGAAATTTCTACCAGCAGACCTGCGATAGGAAACAATATAATGATACAACATTTGGGTACAATAAAAAATACAACTATTATAGTAATTAAATCTACATATATATTTATAAAACATATTCACATACATACATACAGACACACACACACACGCACACACACATATATATATAAATATAAGGTTACAATCATATATACATATTTTATATTATGTAGGTATATAAACTATCAATGTCAATAGCTAGAGACAGGAATTTAAATAGTGTTCTCTGACGCGGCGCTTAAAAGTGTGCAGTGATTTACATTCACGGATACTGTGTGGTATAGAGTTCCACAACCTTGCAGCGTGAACGGTAAAGGAATTGGAATAGAACTGAGAAGAATGGGATGGGATAACAAGGAGGTTTTAACCAGTGACCTAGCAACAGCGTCTTGTCGATGGACGAAACTGAACCGCTCACATAAATAGGAAGGATAGGATGGGTTGTGCAGAATATTGTAAAGAACACAGAGAATATGAGTGTTCCTACGGAGCCGGATTGGGAGCCACTTGAGTTCTTTCCGAAATGGGGATACATGGTCATACTTTTTAAGACCATAGATGAAACGAATTAATAAATTTTTGTATACGCTCAAGTCTATTTAGTAGTTCCTCTTTGGCATCCATTCTAGGTGGAGTTCTTTAAAATGAGCACATAAATAAAAATATTGCATCTTCCCTATTCGCAACTATCATAATAAGCTAGATGACTACAACTGAATAATAATATGTCTATTTTTATTATATGATTATCAAAGTTGAGCGATTTCTATCTCATGAACGTAGCTCAATATAGAAATTTCACTTTAATTTTGTATACATATTTCTTTTAAATGTTCTTTACATTAAATGTAACATTATTTAATATAGAAAGTATATCTATAAACGTAAAAATAACAAAGTTATTGGCAATTTTGTTTATAGGCTCATACAAATTAGGCGACTTTAGTGAATTATGTATGACGTCACGATTGCAGTGTACTTTGAATGGGGCGTTTTCGAGCGACCCGCGACAGCGCCGCAAACATGGCGCTGTATCTTCAAAAGTACTAATCGCAGATACATCGTTACTTCTACAATATTTCTCATCTAAAAAAGAATTGTTATTATGTATAGAATTGGAAAAAAGGTACATACACTCACGCCTTTTTCCCATGGGGGCAGGCAGAGATTACGTCTTTCCACTTGCTACGGTCTTTACATATCTCTTTCGCTTCATCTACTTTCATAACATTCCTCATACATGCTCGACGATGGCGGGTACGTCTGACCTGGCCTTTTTTGAGGACACTTTCGATTTGTTCGAAATATGTTCGCCTAGGTCTTCCTCGTCCCGTATCTCCACTCACTCCAACTTCATAAATCCTTTTGGTCAATCTACTTTCATCCATCCGTTCCACATGCCCAAACCACCCATGCATCCCTTTCTCTATTCTTGTCACGATATCCTCTTTCAAACCACATTTCTTTCTAATCACTTCATTATACAATCTGTCACTCAGTTTTCCTCCTGCCATACTCCGCAAAGCTCTCATTTCTACTGCATTTATTCTGCTTTCATGTCGTTTCTCCCATACCCAACTTTCGAAGTGTTAGAACTGTGGCATCGTTTCAGGCTATTATCATCACAACAGCCCATAAACGACACCACCGATGGGCTCGAGCCTGCCCTACGTAAAGGCGATTAGCCCTCAGCCAACGCTGGCCCAGTGCGGCATATATAAGGCATAGACCAAACATTATATTTACCTTTTAGTTTTGACGTTAGTTTTCATGAATGGCGATGGCAATCTAGATGGCTGCGATAGTATCGAAAATGTGGCACAAAAATGACCAGACTGATTAGTTTACTGGTTATTTTGTGTTTAAAATCTGCATTTATTAATCTGTCTCGGATCAATAGTAAAGGTGAGAATTACTTATAATTAAATCCTACTAATATTATAAACGTGAATGTTTGTAAGTATGGATGGATGTATTGTTACTTTTTCACATAAAAACTAGTGAATAAATTTTAATGAAACTTTACAATAATGTAGCCTATACTTCAGAATAACACACATAGGCTACAATTTATAAAGATACGAGCTGACGCCCGCACAGATGGTAGATTTTTTCCTATTTATTTGACACTTTTTTTTTCCTGAGGAAAATGCATTAAATTGCATACCCGGCTGTGGCGGGCCGGCGGTTATGTGGGGTTCTCCTCCCCACAAGGGGGAGGCCTACCCACTAAAAACCTCAGGGATGGCCTTCCTCAGGCATGTAGGGAGCCCCCGGGAACATCAAGCCACTTCCGGGAACCCCCAGACTTCGCTCCCCCGCCGGTACAGGGGAGCCCTCCTCGGGGGAGGCTCACTACCTCCCCTGGTCTCCTCCACCGACGACGCCCACCGGCCACGGAAGGGGCGTGGCCCATCCCGGGTCGACGTAGCGGTCGCGACTTCCTCGCGCCCGCGCGGCGACCCGCGGCGGCGCCGCAGCTGTGCTACCGAGCCTGGTGCCGCTCTTCGAGCGGGATCGGCCATCTCCCGACCCCGCTCGGCAGCCTCTTTCTGGAGCATCACTGCTTCACAGAAGGAGGCCACAGCCCTCCAACCTCCCTCGTCCGCCAGCATTGCCCCGGCGGAGACAGATCTCGCCCGATCTCTGCGACCAAGACTCGGCACTCGGAGGCCCACGCGGGGCACTCCGCCAGCGTGTGCTGGGCCGAGTCGAGGTCGGATGCGCAGTGGTGGCAATGTGTCGATCCCTCCCGTCCTATTCGACACAGATGCTCACCGAAGCGGCCGTGCCCGGTGAGTATCTGAGTCAATCGGTAGGTGACCTCCTCCTTCCCGTGGAGTCAAGCTTCGAGGTGCGGGAGTGTGGCACCGACGGCCCGCTGGCGCGCGCAGATCCGTAATTCGAGCTGCGCACGCCAGGCCGATTTACTTGACACTTATCGTCTATTTTGGACAATTTCTACTTGGGTTCTACTTTAACAGGTACCTCTGCGATGTACTGACATTATCTTAAAGTTTCTGTGCTTATGTCAATTCCATAATTATATTAAATAATAAATAAAGTAAAAACTTGCACATCCATAATTTATTATCACAAAATAATTCGATATTACACTACTAAACTACTTTGTAGACATTTTTTTAAAATCATGTACCAATACCAAACACAAGTGTTATCTATGCTGCCCATTGTCACATCAAAGTAAAAAAAAGAAAAAAAAAGACTGGCCGCGCAATTGCAAGTCGAAACTCAACTCAGATCGCGCGCACCAACACCGGTTGTGTAAGAAAGTTAAGATCCGTATCCGATCAGTGCGGATCTTGACACCAAATATCCGTATTCAAACTGTATACCCGGATCTAGATTTTGACGATCTGGCACATCACTATTACATACATACATACATACACTCACGCCTTTTCCCATGGGGGTAGGCAGTGATTACGTCCTTTCCACTTGCTACGGTCTTTACATATCTTCTTTCGCTTCATCTACTTTCATAATATTCCTCATACATGCTCGACGATTGCGGGTACTTCTGACCTGGCCTTTTTTGAGGACACTTTCGATTTGTTCGAAATATGTCCGCCTAGGTGTTCCTCGTCCCGTATCTCCACTCACTCCAGCTTCATAAATCATTTTGGTCAGTCTACGGTCTACTAATTACAACACACATATTCATACATATTACATGAAGTCTGTCTACTATACTCCAATGCAAAATTACTACCATAGATCATGTACCCATAAAACTGAAATGTATGTAAAAAAATCGGTAATTCCATAGGCAATAAGAATGTAATATAGACTCCATGAAATAAAAAAGATTGGTCGCGGAACAGCAAACAGAGTGCAGATAGACCTGAGATGCATGCGCCGCTACACGCCCGGCGTCTGCGCGGAGCAAGTCGCTGTGGTGTGGACGTACTCTTTGCAAGTACAAAACTGCACGTAAGTCGCACAGTTTCTTTTTTAACTAAGAACGCGTATTATACCCTATATTCAGCCAGCAACAGGCGAAACACCATATTACAACCTTTTTAATGTCATGCAGAACATATCATTGTTTTGAGTTTTTAGTGTCTTAGCAACTAGAGGTTGTTATTTGGGTTTTATGTATCAAATTTGTTTTATACAGGGAGCGGCAAAATGATCTGACGGTTTTAAAATGTAAATAACTCAATAGTTTTAAGAGATACAAGGGTTTTATTTTCATATTACAGATTGCTATTTATGAAACATTTATAATAATAACCAAAGAAATGTTTATGTTATCCGTTTAAGATTTGAAGATGACATCTTTCAAATGATGACCATCTTGGGCCATGCATTCTTCCAATCTTGCACTGAAATTGTCAAACACTTTCCCTAACATTGCAGGAGAGAGGTTGGCTATTTCTTGACGTATGGCTTCCTTCAGGTCATCCAATGTGCGGGGTTTGTTTGTGTACACTCTTGATTTCAGCAGTACCCACAGAAAAAAGTCACAAATGCTGAGATCCGGGGAGCGAGCTGGCCACGCAATGTCCCCGAAACGCGAGATGACTCGGCCATGAAACTTGCTTCTTAAGAAGTTCATTACCTCATCGGCTGTGTGGGCAGTTGCCCCATCCCGCTGGAACCAAATTCTGCTGTGGTTTAAGCGTTTTCTGCGTAGTTCGGGGATAAGGAAGTTTTTCAACATAGGTATCGTTGTGATTTGACGGTTACAGTTCGACCGTTTTTTCAAAAAAGTATGGGCCTATAACTACTAAAATGTCCGCACGTAGGCTCTGAAACGCCGCTATCCCCACCAACCCCCACCACTCACTCGCTCGACAGCGCGGCAGCGAAAACCGTCAGATCATTTTGCCGCTCTCTGTAGATTTTTTTCCGGCAAATATAATAGTTTACAAGAGTACCTAGTTTTTTATGCCTTTTCTATCTTTAATTCCGTATCACACCTGATGCTAAGTGACTGGTTAAAGATTGATTTAAAAGTTAATATATAAATAATTAAATTTACAACTGCCTGTATTTTTCTTTCAATCGAATCTAATATACACTTTTTTCATATGTACAATACATAACAAGAATCTAAAAGTGAAGAAGCAGAATATACAGGCCAGTAACTGTGTTTTACTGTTATTCATTATCCCATATGAAATGTAGCCCACACTGGTAGGTCGGGACACTCGGGATACGGGACACGTGCATACGCTCTAGTGTTAAAGCTATTTTAATATCCCATTGTACACAGCCAACGGATGGGGTGTCGCAGCAGCGGACGCACGAACCGATTCGAAAGCTACGCTCACTGCATCAGCCGCTGCCAACACGTCGGCGAGTTGTACGAACAGCTACTAGAAGATGACATGTCGAACGGAACGGATCTCGAACGGGAGGGTCTACAAGATGTCAAAACTGGTAACTGTGGGACCTTCTCCGCATTCATGATGTAGTACTTGTGACCAGTGATGGCAATAACGACTGTTTTGTAATAATGAATAACACTGTTATGTTATTTTCCTATAACTGTTATTGTAAACTGTTGTCTGTTATCCTGTTATATTGCTGTTTTGACAAATGTTGTTGAGTACGATTGTTATTGTTATTATAGCTAGCTTAGTTATTCTTAACAATGATATGGCTTAGGACTGTCAGAATATTAGGCAGTAATTTAAATAATTTAAAACTAATTACCTAATCAATATAATTTTCTGGCGTATTTAAAAGTTCATTGATCTGTACATAATTTGTTATTTACATTATTTACATTCAATGTTTACATTATTTACTTATTGCAACGAATAATTTAATTTGCATACGCGCGATCGCACACAGCAAATAATGCGTGACTAAAAAAATGACAACAGTTTAGGCACCAGCAAGCCAGCAACAGTTTACCTAATTGTTATTTCAAATCACACTGGAAATAAAAATGAGTCTAATTGTCATACGAGCGAAGGTACAAAATTGTGAATTTGGGATTAGTAAAATTACTGTAAGAAATAAACAAATAGCAACTTTATTTCCTTGTAAGAAAGGTTAATATTATAAGAATAGGCAGTCAGGCAACAGAGCGAGCGCCTACGCCTACACAACGGTTTGCTTTCTCTCGCTCATACTTGTAGCTTGTAGCATAGTCGTACTCGCTCACGCCGTGCCGCACACACGCAAGTGGCAACAACAACAATGCGACTAGGCGATAATTTTGTCAACAGCAATAGCAGGATAACAGTATAAGCCGTTGTTAAATCACGTGTTATTAATTACAGGAAAATAATTCATTATATTATCTGTTATTGAAATAACGACCATTACTACTTGTGATCATCGTGTTGATCAGAGTGAAGGAGAAACGGATGATGCAGTTCTTTTAGGTTTGGTTGGCGTTGTTAAAGATGCCTTATGCTAAAGCTTCCAAAAAGCATAAAACCAAACTACACAGTTTATAAATCGATCTAATGGAACAGCAGCAATCAATACTACATTTCGTTGAAAATAAATTAAATAATTATCTTGTGGTAACCACAAGATAATATTTTTTACCTACACAAAATACCACTAATTAGCGCGCGGGAAGCTAATTATAATGTTCTCGAAGCTAAAAATGTGATATGCGGCATTAAAGTAATTTTGTGTGTCTTTTTTTTCTTTAAAGGTAGGCGCAAAGGTTCTATTGGAAGTATAAATAATATGGAAGTTATGGACAACGAAAAGTTTAACGAGAAAGAAAATTTGGTGGGTGAAAACCCAGTAACCATTGAGGAGAAAGAAAATTTGATGGATGATTCTCCAGTAGCCAAAAACGAGAAAGAAAATTTGATGGGTGATAATCTAGTAGCCATTGAGGAGAAAGAAAATTTAATGGGTAATAATCCAGTAGCCAAAGACGAGAAAGAGAAAGAAAATTTTATGGCTGATGATAATCCAGTAACCATTGAAGAGGAAGAAAATTTGATGGATGATTCTACAGTAGTCAAAGACGAGAATGAAAATTTGATGGGTTATAACCCAGTTGTCATTGACGTGAAAAAAACTTTGATGAGCGATCCACCAGTAGTCAGTTTCTATAAGCAAGCAGACGACAGTACTAACCTTAAAGACATCAAGCCTCCAAATATTGATGAATACACTGATGATCATATTATCAGTTCTTACGAAGATTCTTGGTTGTAACTTGTAAAATAAAATCTATTGAGACTTCTGTGGTTGTTTATTTATTATTAAATTATCAGCCATCTCAGTCTAAGTTTTTAAAGAATTTGTTTAAAAAGTGTTTTTAAAATTTCAATTAAACACAATAATATTGAAATGGAGACTTATCTTATTTATATGATAACGTATTACTAATAGTTTAAAAAAATGCCCACCCATATTCATACAACAATAAAGAGATTTTCAATTGTAAGCATTTTCATCAATTTTATAACATATATATTAAATTTAACACAATTTGTTGGAGCAATCCAAATGTTGTTGTATGTTTGTTGTAAATCTAATGAAAAAATGAGCGTTTGGATGTCAATTATATTAATGGCAATGCGGACAAAATAAATAAATTGTTCTGGAGCTGAAGAAGGTTAAGAACAATATAATCAATACAATACAAAACGTCTGGTGTAAACAGTTATAATTAAATTAGGGAACGGTTAATCATAACTAGAGGTTCCCGGTTGGAATACCAATGGTGTCTTTTTTTACACAAACAAATTCATCTACCCATTTTTTATATCTGTTATCTACATATAAATTCATGACTCACCAGCGGGTGTATTGACTTGAGACGCGACGAACAAGCTCTGTACGTACGCGCCCAGAGCGTTCACTATGTCTTGGAATATATTCGTGGCGTGCGGCTTCATGTCGTAGCACTCACAGAAGGACTTCAACAGATCTGCGGGCATAAATTAAATCAAATCAAATCAATCATTTTTATTTGCACAAATGTAGGTACAATAAAGATTACAAATTACAATAAAGAACAGGCCACATCTGCCATTTCTGGCTTGCAAAAGTTAGGTACACAATATAATTTACAATAATTAAAAAACAATGTCAAGTAATAAAAAAAATCTAAATCTAAGTCTAAATAATTAACAAAATAATAGTATGTCAATTATAAGAATGTGCATGCATATTTAACAAACAATTATAAATGTCAGAGGTACGTACGTAAGCTATAAGAATGGGCTAGTTGACAAAATTTGGAAATTCGTTTAAAACGATAGTTTAGTATCTATTTTACCCCTAATATATATTATTTTTAGAAAAATAGGCCTTTCTCATAAGTATTTTGCTTTTTTAGAAATGAACTTCCAATTGACTTCGAAAAAGGCCAAGACTGTCATGGCGTCTTGAATGACGTCACTCCTCGCGAAACAATCGAGTTTATCGTCAGTCGACGAGATCATTATAATAAATAATGAATCCCTCTTATTATAAATACTGTATAGTGCCCCAATGTAAACGATGCACAAAATATATATACAAAATCTATGTTTGTTGCGAAAAATTTCCCAAGCATAACGGCGTCAATTTTTGACAAATTACTGCTGTTTGCTTTGGTAAATCCTGATTCCATGGCAAATGTCTGTGTCTTTTAAGATTAAACTTAAAACAAACTGTATTAATTTAACAATAGTCTCTGAAAACAAATTGTATCAAAATAACCTGTTCAGTGTTCAACAGCACAGATTAGATAGAAGATGTACAGCTACACTACAACCGGTTTTTCGCGAGGCGTGACGTCACGCTTCTCTGATTGGTGTTTAATGTCACGTGATTAAATAAGTAATTTTGCCGATTATAATTTCCAAAAATATTAGTAATCTTATATATTTTTAATAAAAAAAGTTGTTTTTTGTTTACTACATATCATGATTAATCATAAGAAACTCTAAGCCATCCAATTTATTCTTAGTGGAAACAGGCCTATTGTTAAATAATTAAAACCACCAAAATAAAAAATGTCAACTACAATAAGGTACATACACATACAACATTTGTTAATGTCTGGTACGTAGGGTAAATGGATATAAACTAAATTTGACCATCATTCTCTAAATATTCATAAACAGAATAATAGCATTTTTCGACCAACCATTTATACAAATGATTTTTAAATAAATTAGTAGACATATCCGAGATTTCCGATGGTAGGTTATTATATAATCTAACCACCATAGAATAACAATTTCTTCGACATATGTCAGTCTTTATATGCGGTAAAAAAAGTAATTTATTCGGAGATCTGGTTGTAATCTTCAATATATCTTTTTTCTTTGCAAATAAATGAAGATTTTGTTTCACAAAAGTACACGCTTTGAAAATGTACATTGAAGGAAGTGGCAAAAGATTCAACTCTATAAATAATGGTTTGCAGGTATTTAATGGGGGTACATCTTTTAAAGCACGGATACATTGTTTTTGCGCGATAAATGCTCTTTGTCTTAAATCTTAAACTTGAAGCTACATAGCCATGATATGCTTTTAAGGCAGTTTTTATATTGGTTAGTTTTGTCAGCCTCCAGAGAGCGTACCTAAACCGATTTATTTTTCCACACACATGGTCAATATGGGATTTCCACGAGCAGTACTTATCTAATAGTAAACCTAAAGATTTAACCTCGTCCGATTCTATCAACATGTAAGTTATTATATATCACATTTAGTTGCTTTTTTGTTCCGTTTTTATTTAGAAATTGAATATATTTGGTCTTACTAATATTTACATATAAGTTGTTAGCACTGAGCCAGTTTATTATGGCAGCAATAGTTTTATTTATTTCTTCACTGTAGTCCGAGTCTCCGTTATTTGGGATAACAATTGAAAAATCATCAGCGAAGAGAAAACTGTTGTATTTACTAATCAAAGGAAGATCATTGATATAAAGTAAAAACAGTAAAGGGCCCAAAATACTGCCCTGTGGAACACCAACATCATTGGGTCTTAACAACTCCGATTTTATAAATACCTGCTCCATATTAGAGTTAGACGTCGGTATTTCCACATATTGGTTACGATTACTTAGGTAACTGGAAAGCCATTCCTGAACTGTTCCACGTAAACCATATCTTTCACATTTTTTTAATAATAGTTTGTGACACACAAAGTCAAACGCTCTGGTCATATCGAAAAATATTGCTGTGACTCCAATTTTGTTGTTGAGATTACTAATTATTTCATTAATAAGTTTGTATGCTGCTAACGTAGTGGACTTTCCTTTTTGGAAACAATTTTGTTCAGAGCATAAAATATTATATTTTTTTATAAATTCCGTTATTCGCTTGTAAATGACCTTTTCAAAAAATTTTGACAACATTGATATTAAAGCAATGGGTCAGTAATTTGCTGGATCTTTTTTATCACCCTTCTTATGTACACGTTTAATAACAGCACTTTTTATTTTTTCTGGAACTACGCCTTGTGAGAAGGATAAGTTTGTAATATATTTCAATAGAGGTGCTATCAAATGTGAGCAATGCTTAACAACTTTAGTTGAAATACAATCGTAGCCAGTAGACAATGTATTTTTCGTCGGGTCGTGGTAGTGTCTGCAAGGGTTCCCATAGCCTCGTCAGGGCGCGGTGCAGCTCTCCTTAAGGATTGAGCGTTCGCGCCAGGCGCCAGGCGTAGTGAAGGGAGATCGCCGAGTGGGTAGGCGTTCCCCTTCTGGGGAGGAGAGCCCCACATAACCACTGATTCTCGGGGTATGCAATACAATGCATTTTACTCAGCGGAACAAAAAAAAGGGGTTATTAGGAGTCATCAAACGCCTTGATATTAATAAGTTTTTGGCAGTCTTGAAACGTTTTATAGAAATAGGATATAGGTTAGGTTATTGTTAGTTCATCATGTATTGTGACAACAGTATAGCTAGAGACGGGTTTACCTTTATCGCTATCGAAGAATGAATTAGAGTCGTAAGTCAATACCTACCTGGTTGAATTGTCATCTTGTGTAGAACTTCCAATGCGAGGGCTCTCTGCCATAACGGTTTGTCAGGGTCCAAAAACTTGATGGTCAATGACAGGAATATTTCACATTCAGTGACCTGTTGATATACAATTTTCAATCAATAATGAACATTGTAAGTGATAAATTAAAATTACTATTTTCAGTTAGTCATCGATTAAACAAATTAAATTATATTGTACGAGTATACTATGACAATTAAAGTGCATCATTACAAAATATTGAAAGTAAAAATTCTACAGTTCAGGGTGTGACTCGTTAACTATTGCCATATATAAAAATACAGTGGAGTCTTCAGGACTCTTCAAATACTAAATGGTGATAGCAATTGATGGGGAAGTGTGCCGTGGTACTGGTTCACGAGCGCGGTCACGAGCCGCAGCAGCCACACGGTGACGAGGAAGTGCGGCCGCTCCACAGTGGCAGCTGGCCAGCTGAGGCAGTTACCAGCGCGGTGTGGTGCTGGTACCCGAGCGCGGCCACGAGCCGCAGCAGCCGCATGGTGACGAGGAAGTGCGGCAGCTCCACAGTGGCAGCTGGCCAGCTGAGGCAGTTACCAGCGCGGTGTGGTGCTGGTACCCGAGCGCGGCCACGAGCCGCAGCAGCCGCATGGTGACGGGGAAGTGCGGCAGCTCCACAGTGGCAGCTGGCCAGCTGAGGCAGTTACCAGCGCGGTGTAGTGCTGGTACACGAGCGCGGCCACGAGCCGCAGCAGCCGCATGGTGACGGGGAAGTGCGGCCGCTCCACAGTGGCAGCTGGCCAGCTAAGGCTTACCAGCGCGGTGTGGTGCTGGTACACGAGCGCGGCCACGAGCCGCAGCAGCCGCATGGTGACGGGGAAGTGCGGCAGCTCCACAGTGGCAGCTGGCCAGCTGAGGCAGTTACCAGCGCGGTGTGGTGCTGGTACACGAGCGCGGCCACGAGCCGCAGCAGCCGCATGGTGACGGGGAAGTGCGGCAGCTCCACAGTGGCAGCTGGCCAGCTGAGGCAGTTACCAGCGCGGTGTAGTGCTGGTACACGAGCGCGGCACGAGCCGCAGCAGCCGCATGGTGACGGGGAAGTGCGGCAGCTCCACAGTGGCAGCTGGCCAGCTAAGGCTTACCAGCGCGGTGTGGTGCTGGTGCACGAGCGCGGCCACGAGCCGTAGCAGCCGCATGGTGACGAGGAAGTGCGGCAGCTCCACAGTGGCAGCTGGCCAGCTGAGGCAGTTACCAGCGCGGTGTGGTGCTGGTACACGAGCGCGGCCACGAGCCGCAGCAGCCGCATGGTGACGGGGAAGTGCGGCCGCTCCACAGTGGCAGCTGGCCAGCTGAGGCAGTTACCAGCGCGGTGTGGTGCTGGTACACGAGCGCGGCCACGAGCCGCAGCAGCCGCATGGTGACGAGGAAGTGCGGCAGCTCCACAGTGGCAGCTGGCCAGCTGAGGCAGTTACCAGCGCGGTGTGGTGCTGGTACACGAGCGCGGCCACGAGCCGCAGCAGCCGCATGGTGACGGGGAAGTGCGGCAGCTCCACAGTGGCAGCTGGCCAGCTGAGGCAGTTACCAGCGCGGTGTGGTGCTGGTACACGAGCGCGGCCACGAGCCGCAGCAGCCGCATGGTGACGGGGAAGTGCGGCCGCTCCACAGTGGCAGCTGGCCAGCTGAGGCAGTTACCAGCGCGGTGTGGTGCTGGTACACGAGCGCGGCCACGAGCCGCAGCAGCCGCATGGTGACGAGGAAGTGCGGCAGCTCCACAGTGGCAGCTGGCCAGCTGAGGCAGTTACCAGCGCGGTGTGGTGCTGGTACACGAGCGCGGCCACGAGCCGCAGCAGCCGCATGGTGACGGGGAAGTGCGGCCGCTCCACAGTGGCAGCTGGCCAGCTGAGGCAGTTACCAGCGCGGTGTGGTGCTGGTACACGAGCGCGGCCACGAGCCGTAGCAGCCGCATGGTGACGGGGAAGTGCGGCAGCTCCACAGTGGCAGCTGGCCAGCTGAGGCAGTTACCAGCGCGGTGTGGTGCTGGTACACGAGCGCGGCCACGAGCCGCAGCAGCCGCATGGTGACGGGGAAGTGCGGCAGCTCCACAGTGGCAGCTGGCCAGCTGAGGCAGTTACCAGCGCGGTGTGGTGCTGGTACACGAGCGCGGCCACGAGCCGCAGCAGCCGCATGGTGACGGGGAAGTGCGGCCGCTCCACAGTGGCAGCTGGCCAGCTGAGGCAGTTACCAGCGCGGCGTGGTACTGGTGCACGAGTGCGGCCACGAGCCGCAGCAGGCGCATGGTGACGGGGAAGTGCGGCCGCTCCACAGTGGCAGCTGGCCAGCTGAGGCAGTTACCAGCGCGGCGTGGTACTGGTGCACGAGTGCGGCCACGAGCCGCAGCAGGCGCATGGTGACGGGGAAGTGCGGCCGCTCCACAGTGGCAGCTGGCCAGCTGAGGCAGTTACCAGCGCGGCGTGGTACTGGTGCACGAGTGCGGCCACGAGCCGTAGCAGGCGCATGGTGACGGGGAAGTGCGCCGCTCCACAGTGGCAGCTGGCCAGCTGAGGCAGTTACCAGCGCGGCGTGGTACTGGTGCACGAGTGCGGCCACGAGCCGTAGCAGGCGCATGGTGACGGGGAAGTGCGGCCGCTCGGGCGTGGCCGCCGCGCCCGCGCCCGCTGCCGCCCCCGCCCCCGCCACTGCGCCCGGTATATGTGCCGCCGTGAACGCCGCTCTGGAAAATCGTGAAGATATTAAGATGTCGAACGTCTCGTCGAACGCGAAACGCCTATCCTGCATCTACACTTCTGTCACTTTTGAGAGGCAATTATTAATCAGAGCCATATGAAACGAATATGTATTTTATACGACCCATAAGCAAACAATACATTTATCTAACTCATTTATATGCAATCATCACAGGAGATTATGACATTATTACCCTTTACCTTTCGAGCATCTGCTCTTGCGACTCCACTCTGTCCGCCACGGCGGGTGGCGTACCCCCCCCCCCCTGAAGCAGTTCAGTACCTCGGTGACGCAACCCACCGTCAGCTCGCCACAATGGCAACGGCATGTATGGCAGTTAAGGGACATTAAATGCCCCACCGGCGGACGATGGGGCGTCACTTCCCTACGCACTATTACTAATATTTTTACAATACTAGCTTTGTAACTTACATTACAAACTAAAGCATTATTTGTAAAAAGTATATTTTATATCTTACCTATACTTCACATTTGGTGAAAACAGTCTTATAATCAAAGCACAGACATGCTCCTTCAGTAAGAACCGAAACTCTGATATCTAGAATAAAACAGTAAAAGTTAATATTAAATGCTTCCATTTTGGGGGTATACTTATGGCATAACATATGTTTTAATTTTTATACCTTAAAAAACACAGGTGAAAAATCTGTAAGAACTGTATCCAGTAACTCCAAGCCAAAGGTTTTTGGTACTTCTGATATTCCGACTAGCCAGTGGGCCGAATCTCCATTGATCAATTGAATTATATCCTAAAACCAAAGTTTTTATTTATTAATGACAATTGCACTTTATAAACATAAGATTTCATAAAAAATTATGTAATTTACCTGCAAAATAAGATATGCATCAACTGCACATGGTTTTAAGTCCTTGGGAGCTTTACTGTTTGTTTGAGGTCTTATATCAGCTGGATTAACTTTTAGCGTGCCTGTCAAGAAAAGTAATAAAAGTATTTACAAGTTTCTATAGGATTTTTTCACTCTTGGGAGAACGAAGCCTGTATCTGCATAATTTGTTTTCAAACTTTAGCAACATCCAATTACTAAATTTGAGTGATCTTATTCCAACTTTTCTATCACATATGTAACATGAGACTTAACATCCACTCATTTTCGGCTGTCTAGCTATGCATACCATCAGCTTCAGCCAGGGCGCGCTCGAAGACCAGCGCCACCAGTTGCCGCACTGTGGCGGCGGCCGCGTGACTGGTGCTCACGTCGCGGCTCTCGCTAGTCGGAACCATGCGGATGCACATCACCATTGTCTGGAAAACGAATTAGATACGATACACTTTAGCCGAAATTTAAAAGTCGATATGATGTGGCCAGTTGGTTGGGACTAGCTAGACCCACATACTTGGTCCAAGTATGTAGGTGTAGTAGGTGATATATTATAAGAAATCCAGATCAAGAGTACCTGTATACGACGAGCGTGCATGAAAATATTGCTGAAAGTCGAGGAAGCTAGTTATGTTTGGAGCATAGCAAGTGGGAAACAAATGAAAAAAAAAAGAAACTGTAATCTATGGCTACCCCAAAGGGAAACAGACGTGAGTATATGTACACATATATGAAAACTAAATACAGGAATAAAACTACTACAAATCATATAGAAGCGTTAATCACTTAGGCCCGCATTATAGAGTGGGCTTCAAATCAGGAGCACAGTGAAAAAGGGAAGGCAACACAACTCTTCAAAGATTTGAGTTTAAGTTTGCTTTTAGAATACAAACAATAATTAGAAAGATTTAAAAGTTTTCTGACATAAATTTTACAAATAACACTTTTTTAAATTGTCTTCAAGTGAAAAATTATAAAATGAGAGGAATTATGAAGAGTACTTCATAATTCCCCTAATTCTATCAAAGTAGTAACTTTGTATGCCAATATTTGAATCAGAATCTATATTGGCATACAAAGTTAAGTATAGATTCTGTAAGTTAAGTATAGATAAGTTATAGATTCTGATTTAAACTAATTGGCATACAGTTTAAATCAGAATCTATAAGAGGATTCAAGTATAAATCTACATAACAAACACACATATTGGTTAAAAGAACACACCCGAGCTAATGTGTCTCCATGCACTAAGTCAGATGTTGTCATCAACAGTGCAGCAGTCTGCAGTAGTTTCAGTTCCAATACTCCAGCATTGCCCAGATTATAGAGGCAGTCTACAACATGCCTTGCTCCCTTGGCGTCAATTCCTTGCTGCGCAATCAACCTCTGAATAGTGCCAAGGCAGAACTAAAACAAAGACATTATTTACATGTGTATTGCAATAGTGACAAGGCATATTTAGAATATTTAAATAAATAGGTAAAATAACAAAAGAAATTTAAATTTTCATCATACATTAACAATATAATCTTAATTAGTTAAACTGTAATTCTATAAACATGTTTTATAATAAATTTTCTTATAATGTTTTATTAAACATGCTGGTCAGGATTTTCTAACTAAATGTGCCAGACTTACTGATATGTTTATTTTTTAATATACTTACTTTGATTATTTTAAGATCTTTTGACTCACAGCCTTGTACTAGGGGATATAATATTTGATTGACAACACCATACAAGGAAGCCTGAGGATTGTTTGATGCCAGTGACAGCTTTTCAATTGCTTCATCACAAGCCTACAACAATAAATATATATTTATTATGAGGCTATGCTATTAGTATGTTAAATACCAGAGGATTGGTACAAGTCTGTGATTGTGCCATTGTACAGGGGTAAAGGGTCACAGCAAGAGTGTTACTGTGGAATAAACCTGCATTGTGGGCAAATTGAAAAGGTTCTGATTTAAAGAGTGATGGGTGAAACTTATAAGAAAATATATGATGTGTGAAAGAGTTTTAGGAATGGAAGGTTTGGACCAGGTCTTATCCTTACCAAGAATAGTCACAAAATTATTGACAAATAACCAAAAGTCCATTGAGCTTTTGTAGATTTGGCAAAGGCAAAATGACAAGGTGAGGAAGATCATACATAGATATCACATATAGAGTATGCAGCAGTGTGCCACGGGCACCGGAACCACTATATAAACATTCTAAAGCCTGTGTTAGGGAAAAAAGGTGCACAAAGAATGGTAAAATCTCTTTGCTGTAGCTGTTTATTCATGAATGACTGTTTAAAAGATTTGAAAAATATTACAGGAGATTGAGAATGAATGAAAGTGTCTCCTATATACTGACAATCAAATAATTTTGGCATCAAAGAAGGACTTGCAAGCCACGGTTTACTGTATGCATAGGGCATTAGTAAGAAAAGAAATGAAAGTAAATGTAAGCAAAACAAAAATAATGATATGTGAAAGAGAAGAAAAGATTTCCAAATATAAGTTCAAACTGAAAGAGTTTGTGTATCTGAGTATCTGAGGCACAAAAACAAAAAAGGGGCTATAAATTGCTCCATTAGCAATCAGGCCTTATTAAAAAAGGCTGGTCCCTATACTTATGTATACTGGTTGTGGCAAAAGGATAAAAGCAGGATTAATGTAGTGGAAATAAGAGCTTTGAGAGGAATGGCTGGAGACTCAATGAAGGAGAAATTGTGAAATAGTTCAATTAGGGAAATGTGCAGTGTGAAAATATAGAGAAAAATCGAAATTGGTATGTTTATATGGTTTGGACATATAGAAAGGATGGCTGAAAAACGACTGATATGATTTTTTTATAACTCAAATTTAAATGGGCAAGTTATAGGGGACAATCTAAACTAATATACTTGGACAAAGTAAGAAATATCCTGAAAGGTGGCCAAGTCAAGAGTATCTGTAGCCAGTGAACATCCATGAAAGTATTAATGAAAGTTGAGGAAGCTAGGGAAGTATATTTGGATCATAAAAAATGACAAATTGTAATCTCCACCTACCCCCTGGGTAAAAGGAGTGTATTCGAAAATATAGGAAGGGTGTCTAAACACTATCACATGATTGAAAATATTTCATCACTTCCACATGCCAATTGTTCATGGATATTATAATTTCTATGTCCCAAAAAATAATAGCTCAATGGTCCCAATAAATATTATTGGATAGTTAAGCAAGTCAAATTAATTTACGATTAGGTTTTACTAAGTGGTTTATATATTGATAAAATAAATATTATTGAAGGTTATATAAAAGCACATTAAGATTAAAAGAAATAGAAGATATGAAGGTATATTTTCATAGTTATTAAGAAATGTTAATATAAAGGAACCTCTCTAATTTGAGGATATTTCTTTTTAGTCTCCAAACTCAGCGTCTTGAAATCGTTTTGTAATACTTCCATAAATTTTTTTGTACAATCATCTCCAGTCACAGCACTCACGAATGCCATTTTTTAAATGTATATTTAACTTATTTATTTTATTATTTCATTTTATTGAAGAAAATTATCTAAAAAAAAATTAAAAATATGCCATGTACACAACAATCGACATGACAGATTTGACACTTTTGACAGTAATAAGACACGTTCAGAAACATTAAGTTTTGTTTCATATAAGATATTTAGAAGTTGTTGCAATAGTCAAAATAGTAAAAAGTGGAGTAGTCCGTAATGCTTTTTAGGAATATTGTGAGATTAAACTTCATATAAAATGCAATGAAAAAAATCTATTTTAATTGTAATCCACATCAAAATATTTAATTCTCAAAATGTACCTTTAATATATTGATTTCAGAACGAAACACATGATTCTTTCTACAAATAATTATAAGCATTGATACATATGTGAAATATGATCACTTATCAACATACCCATAGAAATGAACTCCAAATTAAACTGCAGTATAAATTTATTTAGAAAAGTAATAGAAAAGGTGCCGTTTTATAATGTTGATAAGAAATACGAAGATTTTTTTTTTTTAATTACAATAAATTTGTCTGATCCGGAACGAAAAATTTTACACCTATGCCATATATTTAAACATCGTACTAAATTAGTAAATTATTTAATTTTCTTGAAACTAGTGATTGTATGATCTTCATTGACCTCATCTTAATTTAGAATTTATAACGATATACAATTCCAAAATAAATGTCAAAAATATTTTCACTAGCTGTAAATAAATTACTAGATACCTACTTATACCTACTTAGTTTTACAAATACGTGGCACGTATGTTAAATTGAACCATTTGTTGATGTGAATAAATTGTATAAAATATAAATAATATAAAATGTGTAATAAATAATTATCAAATACTAGCGGTCCGGTAGGTATTTCACTACATATTGAGTTATACAATTCCAACGAAAAGTGGATGATTTTTATATTATCAAATATATGTTTATTATTAACTTTTCTTTCATGAAACGATCGATTGGTCTTTTTTATTATTATTTATTTAAGTAGCATAGTCATTTTAAAGGAAATAGACACAAATCTTTCTTTTCATTTTAAAAAAAATCTTAATAATATTTTACGAATATATGAATATAATACGTACCTATATTTCCATTTTTAGGTAGATATCATATTATTTTAATATGATATTTACCAGTATCTTTGATTTCTCTTATCTGAACTTTAAACATTTCTTTGGAAAAAGCATTGTTAGATAACGGTTTTAAATTGACTAGTAAAATTTATTTTCAAAGCATTTTACCTTTCACATTTTTTTAAACTAATTGGCTGGTCTTGTGGATCCACTCGAAATGGATTTATTAATAAATTGAAAAAAAAAATCAGCTTGCTACAAAAACTGTGTTAATTTAATATCTCTTACTTTCCTTAATTGACTATGCCTTTAATCTCTCTGAAGAACTTTTTGATAGCTTAGGACGGCTGCAATATGTAGTCATTATCTATCTGCGTAAGTTTTCAATCTGCGTAAGTTTGACAATTTTTCAAAATATCGCTCTCAACTTAAATGGTTGCCTATTCGTCAGCGCAGA
>JAYEAL010000295.1:0-46351 GCA_036419045.1 Scirpophaga incertulas | reverse complement strand
ATATTGGTAAATGTTTTCAAAGCTCTTCCAAGCAACCCCGTCTATTTGCCGAAGTCATTATTCGAGATGGTTCTCTTAAATTAACACAACAGAACAAAATATATTATGGCACATGCATCAGATGCTCGACCACGATAAGGTCAAGGTGTTGTTTGGAGTTCACAGTTTGACGTCGGTAATGTGTTTCCTATATTTTGGACGATTATTCGATTAATTATTTGCACATAGTCCACAAGAAAATGAATCCTAGGCTACAAGGTAACAGACAGATGGGTATGTTGAGAAAGAAACTCGTCTAGAGATTGGAAGGTTGGTTGAAAAGTTAAAGTTGGAAGAATGTTCCTTATCAGTTGTACCCTCTTCTTCAAAGATACCCGCAGGATAAGATTTTTTCACTGTTCAATTTATACAATTTTAATAATATTATATAATCTGTATATAATGTATGTAATATGTTGTCTATTACAACAACAGACAATAGTGTTAAGAGCGTTCCAGTAAAAACAACAATATTTAAAACAGTAGTAACAATATAAAAAAAAACGCATTTAATATACATTCAACTTTAGTAATCTGATGTAACATTACATGACTGACAGTTTTTACATCTGTGTACACTAAGAGGTCAATATTTTTGAGCATGTTATATTCAGTCCGAAATGCGCTTAACATTATTTTGTTTATCGATTATGGAATCCAATGATACGATAGAAACACATTACCGCACGACACTAAATTAAAGAGACTGGAATAAAGCAATCTTATATTGTAGAACTAGCATTTCTCACCAATGTAAATTTAAGCTACTGACATTTTTAGACTATGGATTAATACATATTCAGGCGAGCATTTATTTTGGATGCTCTCACCACGAATGTGGAAGATTAAACTTTTGGCCACAACTTTAAGATTCGATTGTCGCGCTATAGACATTAAAATATAAAATTTAATGTTAAGAACAGAGCTTGTGAATCGGTTCAGATAAGTTGTGTCACAACTGAATAACCTAAAATATATGGTCGCAACAAATTTGAGACTCATTACAAAGTTTACACATGACAAACACAAATGAATACATAAATTTCAATATACGTAGATAGTTCTACGTAACAAGTCTTGTATCCACTTAAATCTATTATCTATAATTACTGAGATACTTATAAATGCAAATTACGATTACTCTAGCAATGCTTTGGCAATGACAAAACATGGTATTACACGTTACTTTTTGTTTCTTAAATGGTCATGATAATTCACTGTTTCTCTCCGTGACAGTTTGAATGATATGTTTCTAATCTACCAAAAACCACGTGTTTATAAATTAAAGAGGTGCGAACAATGTTGTTATTAGAGTTGAGTCCAATATTAAAATGAATTACCGTACGAGAATTTATAAATGGAAGTATACAATTAGGTCAATAAATAGAAACGCACAGAGCACTACAAAGAGAAAACAAGCATAAGGTTAAATTCAAAATGATACTTGGTATGCAAGTAATATGAGTAAAATTGCAGTAAACACGTGAATATCAAATCTGTAATATATCGCTAAAATTTTTAAGCTTACAGCTTACATTATGCTAGTTATATGTATAAATTTTGAAAAAGAAAACCACTGGTTGGTGAACAAACATATCTGGAATGAGCATCAAGCGGTTATTAATGTAACATACAGAGAGTAAGAGAATACAATAGGTACATCCATTCACATAATAGTAATAGTTAATATTAAACAAAATTAACAACAAAGAAAGAACAATAATAGTTACTTAGAACAAATGGTAATAAAATTTAGTTACAATGTAATAATATCTTTACAAATATTTACAATTTGGTAATTTTAACGTATACTAATACAAAGACGAAGAGGTTAACTTTAATAACTAGTAAATGTACATAACAAGTATTGTAACAAACATGTATTATAATGCGAGCTTTTGCGTACACGCTGAAGGAAACGACTTAACTATTCACTCGATCACACTAAGTAATTTTGGCTTGATATGCTGTACAAGAATCCAATTCTATTCGTCCAATATCCAATATATTGCACACATCTTGAATATCAATTCATTAACATTTCATCTCTAACCTACACGTAGATAGATAGTATAAATTAAAAATAAGGAAAACTTTGAAGCGAACGGAAGCTAGATTTTATCGCCAGCAATAGTTGTGTATAAGACAACAATCGTTGGTCGAGCTATCGACTAGTTGATTCACGAATTCCACTTGTCGACGAGACTGTACCGTTGTTTGAGATTGAAATTCGCGTACGTTCTGGTGCAAACGGTTCACAATACCGGGGTGTCTGTCACCCTGACAGCCGCGACGTTATTATTGGCGGTTTCCAGGTTAGCCTTGCAATAGAACTGCTTGTGGGCCTTGTAAGTGTTGACGTATTTGAAGGAGATGTCACAGGTTTTGCAGTAGTTGGGAGTTTCTTCGGTTTCGGTTTCCGGTTCTTTCTTTATATCGATTGGCGGTATGGGGGAGGGTTGCTCCTCGGGTTCGACGTCGTCGGAAGGATGGACGAGGCGCGCGTGCCTCGCCACGTTGCCGCGATAGGTAGAGGTGTAGGCGCAACTGTTGCAGCGATGCATACGTTCTCCGCCCACTGCTGGACTTGGTGAAGTCACTTCCCGGCTATCTTCCTCGAGCACACACGCTATGTAGCTTTCCTCCTGAAATGGACAGAAATTATAATGAGATGGGAAGGACGTGTGGCGTTGTTTTTATTCTATATGAAGAACGAATACGTGTCACATATTACGTAATGTCTAAATACAATCTTAACGAAGATTGCATTTAGAAGAACTTTCTACCAGCGAATCCTAACTAGTAAATCCTACTAGTAATACACTTGTAGTAGTAATGTGCTTTTAGGTTCACTAATTTACGATCCGCAATTACATTATAATTGTTTTTCACCAATTTCTGAACCCTCTAATGTTTTAAATGCTTGTAATTTTATATGCAAAATGAAATAGCAATTGCTAACAATTTACATAAAACTAGTTGCTTTATTATCAAAATCAACATTTTAAGTACTGCGTTCAGAACTATTTTTATGATGGGTGACCAAATATGTGAATTATTTCGGGTTTTTATGTGTATCTGAAGGTACAAGATCAGGTATATTATCTCTGTTATGTCGATTAATCGCTTCAACGTACTGCGAGTTAAGGAATAGAGACTGCTCATGTTTTGGTGTTGACATGTACACAATACTACCCCTACGCAGGTGGTTAGTGTTTGTTAAGATTGATTGATCGATTGTTGAACACAATTTAAAAATTGATAGGAAATTTTATCGATTTTATCTAGTCTATGATTTTATGGATTTCAGTCAGACAATGTCGTAGGTTTTTAAATAGAAATGTTTTTGGTTGTCCAAGGTGTGGCGTTTAGTTTTAAGTATTTAAGCTTCGTTTTGTGATATGAAAATTTTATTGTATTTACCTGCATATCTGAAGGTTTCTTGTTGTTGAAATGCATCCGTATATGGGTGCGCATTCCTCTCAGCGTGTTGCCTCTGTACCGGCAGATGGTACACCGGAAAGCCTTGACGCCGGCGTGGGCTTCCATGTGGCGCTGCGCCGCGGCCGCCGTGGGCGACACGACTTCGCAGCACGGACATTTCCAGCCGCCCTCGGACCCCACCACCTGCCGCGGCGTCTCGGGCACTGACCGGGGGGATCTCGTCTCTCTCTTCGTGCAGTAGTACGACTGGTGAGTCGTCAAGTTGTCTAGCGAGCTGAAGTGTATACCGCATGCGAGGCAGATCAGCTGGCGGTACTGTGGCGGCGGCCCTGGCTCCGGGGGCGCGGGGCTCGCTCTCTCTTCGCCTCCTCCGGCAGAACAGTAGTGCCGCTTGTGGATCCGGTAGTTTTCGTACTTACAGAACACAATGTTACACTCTTTGCATTTGGAAACTCCTTGTTTGACTAGCACTTGAGGCGACGCCGCGGTAACCGGCAATTCAGAGGCAAGCCGTAGCGCAAGAGCCGTCGGAATCTTCGCTGGAGGTACCACAGGCGAGTACTTTTCTTCTGGCGGCGACGGAGCACTAGGTGGCTTTGGAGTGGGGCCACGCGAATTGAGTCGCCGTCTTTTCGGAGAACTGTCTGCACTCGGAGATGACGACCTTCGTGAAGGTGACGGTGTGCCTGGAGATCCCGGCAAGGATGGAGCGCACACGATTTGTTCAGGTGTTGTGGATCGTATCCTGTTTTCTTTTTCGTGGTCGTCAGTTGTAACGGACTCTGGCGATCGTCTTACACTTAAATCAAGTGGCGTCGCTCCATCTCGAGATGGTTCTCGAGGTCTGTTTGCAGATTTGAGAACTTCCGTTTCTTTGACTTCACTGTTCATATTTGGTAAAGCGCGGCTAAGTGGTTGAAATGTTCCATTAGGTAACAAAAAGCAAGGTGTGTCGGGGTCAGGCAGCGTCGTTCCTGGAAGTGTGCTTGCACTTCGAAATAAGGAATATGGGACTATGAGAATTGGATTGGTTGGTAAAGCCAACGCATATTGAGCTTGCGCTGGAGGTGTCGCTCCCGGGGACGGGGGAGCCGATCCTGATGTAGCAGATCCAGTCCTTGCAGCCGCTAATGCCTGTTTCACAACTTGTCTTGTACTACAATAGTGAGCTTTGTGAGCTCTGTACGTCTTGATTGAGCTAAAGCGTATATCGCAGTCTGCACAATAACGGTCTTGAGCGGGAGGGCCATCGCTAATTTCGCCGTTAGAGGTTGGTGTTGGAACCGGAGTTCCACTGCTCACAGGAGACGATGCATGCATCCGCATATGCCGATTCAGACTCACTTTTTTATCAGCGCTATATGAGCAATACGTGCAAGCATACTGCTTGCCCGGAGGGCGCGGAGTCTTTGCTTCGCTGCTAGATTCATCTACCGTCGCATCTGCGAGAGCATCAGACCCCTCCGCTGTTTTGGGTCGTCTGTTTGAGCAGTAATGTTCTTGATGAGCCTGAAGCGTACTTAAGGATGAATAGCGTATACCACACGGCTTACAAATATATCCAGGTGCTGTAGCCGGGAACAAGGGGAATGACGCCGACAGGGCTAGGAAGTCTCTCGTTTGAGGTAATGGTGGCGGCGGTGGTGAAGGTGACGGAGGTTCATGTTTGAGAGCTGTAGCTTGAGGAGCCAGCGCAGGGTCCGTTGCTAGGCTTGTGTTGAGGCGTAGTCGAGGTGGAGAGGCCTCAGGTGATTCTCTGGAAGCAGGCGAAGCACCCCTGCTGGAAGCCGCTCTGTCACCACCAGAACTAGGCGTGCGCGGTTCTCCTGGCATCGCCTCGCTCTCGTTTCCCCATTCCTCGTCTTCACCTGAAAGAGAGAAAGATTTCAATGAGTTTAACGAATGTAACTCTAAAGGAATAAAGCAACAACTTGAAAAGTATCTATAGTCATATCTTTCTGTTTGTGTTGTTAATAGCCGAGCGATGTTTAGTTGGCAAGGGTTTCTCGCGATAGTCGTCACTCGTCACGTTTCACCCGCTATCTGTCGACGTCAGTCAGATCGAGCCTTCGCAAGTCGAGGCATACATTAGCGCTCCTAATTGAGACGTGCTCGCGCTATGTAAATGTCGCTGCGTGGGTGGGGCCGGCGTATACCTCAACGAACTGCGATAAATACTGGAAGTAGGACTTCGCGTTTTTACTGATTTCAGACGTAACGTCAATACGAACCGGTCGTAACAATACTCGTCCATCAATATCGGGAACGTGATTCAGCCTGGGGCAAACAGAACAAAAACTTAACGGACCTCTCATGTAATTGGATCTGATTTCCAGAAAACGTTCGCTCACCTTCCTTTTTGAGCGACAACGATCTTTACCGAGCGAGGAATTAACCTATCTTTCGCGCAACGATCTCGACTCAAAACGCCAATTAATGAGAGGCTCAACTTCATTCTGGTGCCCCTGTGAAGATCATTATATGGGCACGACAGCGAGATGGACGCGACGATTGGTGCGCGCGCGCCGACTGCCATCTCGTGGTAACGAATACCACTTGAATCGGATTGCGTTCGGGTCACGCTATCCTAGCGTCCGCGAGACTCGATTGGTCATTACGATTCCTGTGTGACGTGCGATTGGTTGGACTAATGCGCTTTTATCTTGCAGCTTAATGTTAGCGTCATACCGCAAGCGTGCTTATCGAGCTTCGTTAGTCGTCGCTGGCTCCTGTTTTTCCACTAAATAAGTTATAAGCTTGTGATTGTTGGGCGAAAAGGTTCAGCGCGTAATCAGATAGATGGCGTGACTGGGTGTCGTTTATACGGCGCTCTCGAAACTCCACGTCGATTCGTTAAATGATACTCATCTGCATCCTTTTGTCTTTATAAACATGTCACATAATCACAGTCGTATACAGGCGAAGTTACATGCACTTGGCACACGTGTTTTGTTTCATTTCACATAAAGCCCGCATTATATGACTAGGAATTACGAGTAGATGCTGCGGCTGAAATATGTTTTCCTTTGAGCATAAAGAGACTTTACGTATCATCTTCAGCCAAGCGTGGTTTTGTGTTGAAAATAACATGACAAGCAACAGACAAACCAAAGTTTTAGGAACTAAAATAGCATATTTAAAGTCATTGAGTTGTCTTCCAATGATACTATTCTACATGTTATAGGCGCGATGGTTGTACCCTGAGCCACTCCTCTGATGATAAAATGTCAATTGAAACAATCAAAATACCATCGGGGAGATTGAATAACACGCTGTTTATGTCTCAAACACGTGCCCCGTGGTACTGAAAAACAAAACTGGCATCGTCGCGGTATCAGATGGAAGATCGGGGTCCAATTAAAATAGTCGTGCATCGGGCGCGTCACAATCGCAGATACCGATCGCCCGGTGTGACGCCCGTGAGCGATCACATACGACCTCTCTGTCCATACTATTTGTTCCACGAGCGCATTTGACGATACCAGATCGACATTTGTCATCGACTTGAGTATTACGGTTCTGTCACATGTTTCGACGTTTGTGATTGGCTGTTAAGTAAACATTTGGTTTAAACAATTCAAAATCAATTTCACTGGGATTATTACAAAGAATGAAAAAAGTATACATATTTTTAAATGTGAATATTTGTTTCTGATCTCAGTCCCATACTATTGCACTTCATTAACAATGGGTGCTTTAAAAGTACTGTTTGTTTTTAATCCAATAGCTACAGAAGAAAAAAGATACTGGTAGGTATTAGTATATTTTAATGATGATCATATTACAAAATGAGCTGTGTTTGTGCCTTTTAGCGAATATGATTGAATGATTTGTCGATTTGATTGAATTTAATCATTGAAACAAAGTGCTCACTTGCGGTTTTAAAAAACCGTTCAAAGTTCATTCGAAATGGTGCTCGTTTCTAAAGAGTCATGTTCGTCGCGGACCGGGGGTGGTGTTTGTACATTGGACAATGTTATAAAAGGTATTTTACTGAAGATATAACCAAAATCTAAACGAATGATTATGGAGATATTTATTTGCCAAGACATTTTCTAAGATTTTTGAATACATTGCTTGTAAACGTGCGATTTGCAATAGTTTTGTGTTTTACTAGTAAATGAACATATTTAGTAAATTCTGATTGCAAAATACACAAATACGTTAAATGATTGCAAACGATAACTTGCCGTGTTTATAGTTCAACCGAGGACACTCTTTTCACATGCACGATAAGGTTTTCTTTAAACAGTGCACGAATAAATATTGCATGTGTTGATAGCTCTAAAGATGTTATACCGTTTTAATAGCGATTATTAATACTTTACTTTATGTGTATAGCTATTTTGGATTCACTAGTTACATTAATTATATTTGTGTTTTTACCCAATTAATATAATATAGGGAGAGAACGACCGCAGAAAAGATGGATGGACTGTATGAATGATGATAATGTTGAACAAGAGAGTGAGTGTCGAATGGCGACTGATAGAAAAGAGTGGAAGAAGAAGAAATGTTGCATCGACCTCAAATAAAAGTGGTAACAGAGCCAGAGAAATAAGACCAAGAATTTAAATTATGAAAACAATATTTGATGTCATTGAAATATTATAATAACATTTTTTCATCAGTGCTTGTCTGTGCAGTGAGTGGTTTCATCACTCCATTTCTCCACGCAGATGCTGTGACTAAATATAGTTTGGGGTCAAGATTAAATTGAGGTTGAGTTGTTTTAATTAGATCCCCCTTTATATTTTTATATCAGTTTAACTAGTCTCATTTGGAGGAATTTTGATATCCTTTGGGATATTTTATACTGAATATCCCTTTTATCTAACGAGTACCTATAATGTATTATTTTAGGTCATGTTCGTAATTGGACTAAATAATAAATTGGGTTAATTATTACTCACTTAATGAAATAGGTATTACATTGACTACATATTTTATTTTATGTATATAGTATTTACTTGAAATAATAAAAATGGAGTAAATATAATCTGACTTTGCTTTTGTTCCTCCAACATCGTTTGTAGTGTAGATCACTTAGATATACCCTAATTAGTGGGATTACAGCATATACCCGCTTGATTTATGTTCATTCCGCTGTGAAAATAAATAATACTAAAACATATGACCTTATCTTTAGAGTGCATAATTACAAAGCGGAGTTTAACTACCGCTACTGTCAACTTAACGTCACATATCTACCGGCGCCATTAGTGTTGCCTGTTCAAAATAAAAAAGCTACTAAAGAACGAAACACGGCATAAAGAGCCGAATGACAAAGATGACGTCGATACTATCGACGCTTAACATCTTGATTTATTTTAGTTTGTTCTATACAGAGTTTTGTTCATCTATCATATAATTCGACGCCGGCTAAGCGTACAAATTTGTGTGGCTTTAACTAATATGTATCTTAAAGCTTTGTAATAAGAAACAGAGTGGTCTGATCGGTGTGTTGCAGTGTGTTAGGACAGTTATATCCGTGACAACATCATATAGGTGTTTAATAGGAATAGGATCAGAAATGTTGATGAGTTTTCAGATCAAATTTGAATGATGATTGTCTGGCTGGGACAACGGTACTTTTAATTGACATTTTTGTCCAATTGACTGACTATGTACTTCCATCTTATTTCATTTTGATTTCGGCCCAGCTATATTTAAATCATCAACACAATCTATGAAAACAAATGTTGATCCATATGTTGGTACGTAATTAACAATAGCTGATAAAGATTTTTCTTGGAATAACGTTAATAGCAAGAACTTTCTTTGATTTTAAGATTATCTCAGGCCTCTTTCCCAGCCGGAGATTTTTACAATCGAATTTAAACTTATTTGACTAGATGCTCGTCGGTAACAGGTACTCTTAACCAGCTCCTTATTATATCTCCTATTTCATCGGAATGACTTCATCTAGGTCGTTCCCTACTAACTTGCTCATTCATATCTGTTTTATAAATATAATTAAAAATATGAACTACTTACTTCATAATTAATCATTCTAAAAATATTCACAGTTTCTGTTATAGGCCAGAAGTAAGATATCGTAAAAATCAAAACTCGATGGCTAAGTTCATGATGATCATCAAGATAGCGGAAGTTCATATGTCGTCAACGCATCATATTTCACTATTTAACTGGTAGAAAATGAGCATTGAGTCTACTTTTCGTTGTTCGTTATTTTATTTTATTTATTTTTTTTTTTTATTTCATAAGGTGGCAGACGAGCAAATGACCCATCTGATGGTAAGGGTAACCATCGCTCATGGACATCTGCAGTGCCAGGGGCACAGCTGAGCCGCTGCCTACCTGGAGAGAAATACTCTTTTTAAGCCTCGTTTGAAGTTAGACATATCGTAGCGCTGAGGAAACATCGCAGCAGGGAGCTCATTCCAGAGTTTGCATGTACGCGGAAGGAATGAACGCTGAAACGAACTGTACTAGACAAGATCGGTTCCAGGTGATATGGATGAACTCTACTGCGGTGGCGGGTGGTGCGATGGTAAAAAGGTGACGAAGGCACCATTGCAAATAATTCCTCAGAGCACTCTCCGTTAAAGAGCCTATAAAGAACACACAGAGAGCCAAAGTTCTCTCGCTGCTCCAAGGTCTCTGTTGAGGCCGTAATTTCTTCATCGAAAGTGCGCACCTTTGCAATTTCTGATTTATCGGCAGTTGTTGCAACATAAAGATGGGATTTACTATAATGTCCTTATTTTTATCCCGCCCTTATTCCACTTTCAAGTATGATAGGTGTGGATTCTCAAATCCTGCAGTAACCAGGTCGTCACTATATATAATACTTATGAATGAAATTACATAAAGATTCCAATCCGAAACCTACGCAAACGGAGCCGTAGCTAAATCTAGTATAGCATAAAACAGTGAGGTAGCTATCACTGCATCGGCTAGAAGTGTCCGTGCGACGAGCGTCGTGTGTCACGATCGGACGCGCATTAACATATCTACGGCTTGATTTTGATATCACGGTAAGCCTTTGGGACTTGAGGATAGATACTGCATATAGCTTTTTTTACTTCATGGAGTGACGAGACGTATACGTAGACTTTTGTAGGTGTATAGGATTTTGATCTGAGCCTGCTATGTACCAATGTGTTTTTCGTTATTCAAATTTCATTCCGTATTTAACCAACGCTCACAAAGGCCTAATAGTTTGGGGTAGATTAGCGTCTTTCATTGGGAATGTATATGAGCTGTGGTGATAATGACCGTCGGATTTAATAATAACACACTAATGAATAATGTGACTACCTCAGCAGTAAGTAAGTATTTAAAGTTACGAAGAATAGGTCTTATCACAAAATACATCAAGATGTTTTTGTAATAAATTATGTTATAATATAATTAGACTGTAATAACTAATACTACCAAACATATAACAACATAAAAACATATAACAACATAAAAAGTGGACAAATCTTAACCGCATATTTTAACTTGTACCTACAACTGCAGCAAAAACGTCGCTAGATAAACATTTCCTTAGTGTCCACGGAGTGGCTCATGACGAATAAATCTTGATGTCTTTGCACTGGCGATAACAGTAACTTAAGAGTGGCGCGATGGTATGAGACTTTTATGATAATACTTTCCATGTTGACTTGATAGCATTCAACGGTATTACTAGTGAAAAATAATAAAAATGTATAGTAGAATTTGATGATGAATAAGTATTGGTTTTCGAGGTAAAGTCTATAAGTGATAAAGGTATTTGAATTTAAGAGAAATATTTAAGTAATAATTCAAATTTTACGTTTTGAAATTTCGTATATCTTTATTTAAATTCATATTGGGATTTATGGATACATTTTCAGAAAATTAAACTTAAAACTATAATGTGATGTGAGAGAATGTGAGTGATACGAGTGTACAAGTCCCGGTCCGATAACAGGAGTTTATTGGGTTCGTTGCGATAGATTTTGTGTAAAGATTTTGAGTTTATCATTTAATTAGTGCCTGATGTTAACAATAGCGGGCCTTCTGCGGTATAATGGTATATTAAAAAAAAAGATGTTGCGGTCAAAATCATTAATCATATCTATTTTAATAATGTACGTATTGTATGTAGTATAAATATGACGCTTCTACTATTTATATTTTAAAAATAATTATATATAAATACTGCGTCCCCGCAAATTTTTCTTTTAAAATTTCACGAAACCGTCTAGTGTTGGCTGGAAGAATTCTCTCTGAGAGATAAGTCCGCCTTTGGATCAATTAACATAGTATCTTCTAATATTTCTTTTTATTTATATTGTAACATTGTTCAATTGTGTACAATAAAGAGTTTATATATTTTCAGCATATTGGCAGTGTCAACAGTTATCGAGAGAAACAAAGCCCGTTTATATGCGCGTTTCCCTTCGTTATTCGTTTATTTCAAGCTTGCGTCAATCTTCAACTATTGTTCCTGTAAAATGCAAATAATGAAGATGTGCCATTGTGTCGCTATGTTTGCGATATATTTATCAAACTTAAGACGAACTAAAACGAAATTTAATTTATGGTATTATATTAACATTTGTCATATTTCCAAAAAATTCGGTCAACCACACGGCTAAGCAGCTATTAATTAATCGGTTCATTAGGGCACCACTCGGGAGTATCCAAAGTACCCCTTTAACAAACGAGTGGTGTATCGGCGAGGGGATCTGCGGCGGAGTATGATTGATGTTGAATGTCAGTTAATATTCATGAGGTGTTACCACGTGTGCGCGGAGCCGCTACGGGGTGGATGCGGCAAGCAGGCTCTTCGACGCGACGGAATTTCGGAAAAGTTTTCAAATCATATATATAAATTGAGGAAGTGAAAACCGAAGTTTAATTTTATACGAAGTAACAGGAAAAAGATAGTCCGTTACAGGAATCATTTAAGCTGTTATTACCATCGATACAAAATTTACATCTACGAATGCGTCTGCGGTCCAAACTTTGTTGTTAGCGCTTGTGTGCATGCGAGCACTCACTCGATCTGTTAGCACTGTTCAATAAGATCCTTGATTACGTCAGATCGTTTACAAAGTAGATTCTATTCAATATGATAAGATTATATTATACGCTCAGAAATATTGTAAAAATTACAGCAGGTGTACTGCGATAATTACATTTGAGCAATATGCTTGCTGCGTTTGTCACGAAACAACAATTGTGACCTCATAATTTGGAAGTCGCTTAACTTTTATGAACGTACTAAACTGCCAATAATACATATGAACGTTACATTCGAATTATGTTAAAAAAATCTATAAAAGTGGCAAACAGTCAAAGTGGCAAAGTGTGGATACTATATACTCTTGTAAAACCAGTATCATCACTCACACGTTGCTGAGTGTATACTCTACGCAGGGCTACAATCCCCACTTGTAAACACATGTAAAAACACAACATAATAGTTTCTTGGCGTTTATCTTCTATGATCTTCTAGAGAGAGTTCAACAATCTTGGCTATTCCCACGGCCGGTCTGTGGGTGGCTATGTTCAACACAGGAAGAAGCCCTGTTTACTGACTATACTGCCCGATTTTCAAGGGCACTTGAAGCGTTGCTGGAAACCAAAGTCATGGCAATGCTGAAAGTTACCGAGAAAAGCATCACCGGGAGTAGAAGCAATAGTACCTATATTGTTACTTAAAATTTATATTAACAAAATTGACAGCTTGGTTTAATGACAGCTGTCATTGTTAAATAACAGCTGACATTGTCAACACTCGTACTATTCGTTCTAGTTTATCCGATTGTGAATGAACGCGAGTTATCAAATATAACATTGAAGTACATGTTTTAAATAAACTTCCACGGAAGATAAGAGAATTCCATGTGCATTTTGTGTGTAAACAGAACTGTAATAGCAGTACTCAGTTAATTAAACATTCTTCATCAATGTGCCATATCCAATTCTTTTCAGTTCTTTGCTGCTACCATATAAAGTTAAAACTAAATACAAGCAGGCATATGATTGAACTTAGATAAGTTAACGGCGGAGAAATTCGGAAAACCACTTTGCGTTCAACTCGCACAATTTAAAGAATTTGGCTTACTTAAAGCATTGGATATCTAACATTAAAAAAGTTCCTATGAACAACAAACTTTGTCCATTTTAGAATCTGGAACTGTACGTGAGATATTATTGCACAAGAATGTGTAAAAAGCACAAGTGCCTCTCTGTTATATCATTCGCATGATCTAATAAGATGGCTAATCATTAATTTGCAATTGATACATTCGATGAAGTAGTCAATATCGCAGTGTTATGATGTAATTACTTTTTAAATATTTGAATTATTCGCCACCGTAAATACCAACATAAGAAAAAACACTGCTCATATTTCGGCACACACAGAAAAAATTAAAGCCGGTGACATTGAGAATCAAATTTTCTTCTCTCTATTCAGCCGTAGGGTCCTTATGGCCAAGGCTAGGCTGAGTTTAGTCGATAGGTCACGTGGCCGGACTGTTCTGGTCGCGTGGTCCGACATAACCTCCGTGACACTTGCCGTTCCGGGGGTATCCTGAGGGGAAAAAAAAGAATAAACAAAAACAATTAAAGTATGTTTTTTTTAATGGCTGTGTGTTGTGTGTTGGTGCGATAAAGTTAATAAAATAACTGATGCATACGATTTTAAAGTTTCTTTTATTAATCAGCATTATCTTTCAACTAGTGTCCAGTGAGTAAGATTACTCGTTGCCAAAGATCGATTGAAAAGTAGAAACATTATTAATGGAATGAAAGACGAATCGTATACCACTTATCCTTCCGACAACTTCTTTTGAGCAACAAAGGATTTCGAGATTGGTCATTTAACACATATAACTCTATTAGAGAGCATTAAGCTTCTAACAAAAATAACGGACTGCAATGGAGCTGTCAAACTGTCATTTGAACTTTGTGACTAATAAAATAAGAGCTAAGACAGTAGCAATGATGAATCGCTATTTCCCCAATTTCAATTTAATAAAAAATATAAAATAAACCTATAAAAAATGGGTCAAAACTAGCGTAAAACATCAGGTATGGTGGTGCTTATACTTACTAGGGCACCATGATTTGTGGGGAGCAATTATGCGACGCATGCTAATACAGCCACGCCCTCCCCTTGAACTAATCACAAGTGATGTATTAATATGTGCCACACAAGCGTGTGTATTAGTTCACCCGAGAGCCCGTCATTTACCTTAATAAACTACCAAGAACAAGTATGTCGTATTACGTAATTCACGAGTCCATGGGATTCACAATGGATCTTATCATCAGGCTCAAATTCATCCAAAGGGAGGAGAACCAGAGTCACTGAAGTAGCCCGAAGAATGGCAAACCTCATTTAGGCACGATACATTACGCGCAGGATTGACAGCTACTAGGGAGAAGAAAAGATCGAAAGATCCTCAAGTGACAAGCATATGCTGGACACCGCAGCATTGGAAGACCATTCACAAGATAGGCATATATTTGGAGAAGATTGCAGGAGGGCGCTGTACGCTAGCAGCGCAGGACCTATCAATGTGGAGATCTTGAGGAGGCTTATGTCCAGCAGCATCTATTGGCTGAAATGATGACCAGGGATACAGATAACAAACAGTAGCAGGCTTTAACGATTCGCCTTCCATGATACGTTTTGTGGATAAATACATTGCCGTGTCTACAAACCAGCGCAAAGCCCTTTCGTTAGCAATGCACCATTACAGCTTTGTGGCAGGATATTTCAACTTTTATAAACGCCAATAGAATTCTAGTTTATCTCATCGATTTAAGTTAATGCTAATTAAATTTTTACTCTATTTTTGTTGCCTTATTTTTCTTTGCATGTATAAAGTTGACCATTTGTGTTCTCTTAAACTTAAATTTATATTAACGTCAGAAATTTTAGGAGAGATCTAGTTGAATAAAACTTATTTTCAACAAGTCGACTAAACAGTCTACTAACCGAGAATCGCTCCCCAGGATCTTTTTGCTGCAGTCGAAGAGCAATAACATCACGAAATAACGAGTTACATTCGTGTCCGTGCCATTTTAATTTCCCGGCACCTGATTCATACGTCCTCTGGACATGCAATCCGCAGTCATACAAACAGTGCCCGGAAAAAGGAGCCAGTGCTCTAAAAAGTCTAATTCTGATAGGCCAGGGGTCTATTACTGAGCTGCGCCGTAACTCAGAACAAGTAAACAGTAAACACGGCACACGGCCATTTGCATAACTATCGACTTTTTAAATCTATGCAAAACGCGACGATACGCTGCACGGCCGCGGTCACCCCACCTTCGGTAAAAACACATGCGATTCCACAATACACCCCCGCGACTCTCACCATGTGTGCCGCATTTGATTAATCGCTCGGATCGCGAAGGACGCGATTAAAATATAATTTGAATACACTTACGACTTTTTAATTGCCGTAATGGTCTCGTCAAAATGGCGGATACCGAACGAAATTAACGATGGCGCGATTGAGCGATAAAATCTGGTATAATAAATAAACAGCCGCAAAAGTTGCGTACACGCACCGCTGGAGGCGTCAAAAGTAGGCGGTACTCGTGATGAACAACGTGACGGAATCCGGCGTCCAATCGGATCGATCTCGATTTTAATTATACGAATCGGGAACATCGAGACGGCTATAGATCGAATATTAATATGTCGATTGCGACCGCGCCGATAGCGACACTAGCTCTTTGATTCGTGCGCCGTTCGAATTTCGAATGCATAATTTTATTTGCGGAACCGGTGACATTCCACGAAACCGATCCCGCGATAACTGGCCTTCCGCAAAAGATTGCTGATATTTGTTTATTTCGTCCGAAAAATATCGAGACATGATTTATTTTGGCAACGTCACATATAGCGAGAATGATCTTGATTCACTGGCAGTTTATTTGCATTCAGCGTAGGCTTTCTCTTCAGTCTGTTGATTGTATCTAAAGCTTCAGAGCTGCCAGTGTCTGGAACTGAAAACAAGCGCGACGCATACAAATTATAAGCCGACGTTGAATCAAAACCGAACAATCGCCTCGCTGTTACGGTCCATTTCGTTTTAGTATCGTGGACTATCTCGATCGCCGATAGCATCTTCCCAAACAGTCGCACTACGCCCACAACATGAAAATAATTAACTCGGTTCACCGTCAAACATCATGTTTAACATCAGCTACTCCCAGAACAATTACTACCGAGTATCGATAGAAGGAGCACAAAAGCGACCGGCCACCGCGGAACTGGTTTTGGGAAAAAAACAGCGCCCGCCGGCATGTCAACGTGTTAACGAGCGTCTGATGGATCGGCTGGCCTTCTAATATGATCGTGCAGCCGCCGAGACTTTCATGAAGCACAAATTGTTTTTATTGGCGTTTATCACACAACACTCAAAATGGTCCTTCGAGCCGGACAATAACTGATCACGTTGGTTCGATAAATTGCAAGAAATCAATTGAATTCATGAATAAATCGCATAAACATGTCCGGTCGTTATCAGTGCGACATAATATTTTTTACGTTCGCCTCACGTGTGTTATTGCGCGAAAGCTCTTTGAGGGCGAGTGCTGTTTTTACTTATTTTTAAATTCACGTAACCGCTAATCGGTATGCGATATCTTGAAAATTACGAGCGGGCGCCGATAGATGGAGGTGATAGCGCGCTCCTCTACAATTTAGCTGTTGTAATTAAAGAAAGCTTGATTGGAATCGGGGACGCGGTGTATAGAGGTTGGGGTCATATTTATACTGCTGCTGATAGTGAGCGGAGGGTTCATTACTTAGCTCTACCCGAATTACACACAAATCAGGGCAAACTATTAATAACTAGCTTTCTGCCCGCGGCTTCACCCGCGTGGATTTCGGGATTGGGTCTATAGAGGGTTAAGGGTCATAGCTTTTGCCCACGGCTACATATGCGCGGAAGTCGGTTTATGGCGCGAAGGTTTTATCGCGCTTCCCGTGGGACTATCCGTTTTTCCGAGATAAAAAATACCGCAATACCTTGCTCAAGAATCACTCTATCTATTGATGAAAACCGCATGAAAATCTGTGCAGTAGTTTTTGAGCGAAGTCTTTATTGCGCATCCCGTGGGATCTGTTGATTTTTTCGGGATAAAAAGTAGCCTATGTTACTCTCCATCCCTTCAACTATCTCCACGTAAAAAGTCACGTCAATTCGTCGCTCCGTTTTGCCGTGAAAGACGGACAAACAGACAGACACACTTTCCCATTTATAATATTAGTATGAATATAATATTTAGATAAAAAAGATGAGAAACGCAGGCATCTCTTCCGGCGTTTATGTTGGAAAACTATCACCTGTTAATACGCGTACTTGATTGGACGAGTGAAGGGTTGGAAAAGAAACGTTTTTTTTTTTCGATTTATTAATATATCAATAGAGGTTTAAACAGAGTACGCAAATAAAAATAAGTGCAGCACTTCAGATTGCACCAGGAGTACTAGCGTAGACGGGTGGTCCAGATTCTTGAATTTGCATATTTGTCGTATAACTCTGCGGCCTCCGAGAGTCCGATATGGGGTCTCCCCTTCGTCGTTGTTCTTTTACTTTTTAGCAAATCAGTTTCCTACCACCCTTGCGTTTTCCACGGGAGGCTGCCGAGGTTAAAAAGAACATACCAAATAGATACCAAATCTATTTACAAGTGTGACATCAAATATTTGGGGCTGAAAAGTTATCATGATATTAAGCAATATCACTAACTAGCAAGTTTCCTAATTTATTATTAACTAGCGACCCGCCCCGGCTTCGCACGGGTGCAATACGGATATTAAATACACTACAGAAAAACTGTGAACGTTTTATAATAAGAAATAGACATATACCATAGCGGAGTTTTCTGTAGACCTTTTCAATGTGTACAATACTTAGTACAGATTTATATTTTGATAAATCTCTATCTAATACTATTTTGATAAATCTCGTAGGGTTCAGCTTCCGTTTGCAATGTAAGCGGAAAAAGTGTAATTATTTACGACATCACATTAGAAACCTCTAAATTTATCAGTGTTTCTCTACTATATTATGCATGTATACATATAAATCTTCATAATAATCACTCTATCTATTAAAAAAACTGCATCAAAATCCGTTGCGTAGTTTTAAAGATCTAAGCATACATAGGGTCGGACAGACGGCGGAGAGCGACTTTGTTTTATGCTATGTAGTGATAATAAATTATAATAAATAATATATATTTCTTACGCTTTCTTACAAAGTAAGCTCTGTAAGGCAAATAACCATGAAAAGGTACAAATGCTCACATTCATCATGCAAACATCTGCCCCCGCCGAGATTCGAACCCTCAGGCCAGGTATCTGGCTCGAGGCCACCTCCTTCGAGCCTTCCTATCCTTGTGGAAAAAAATGTCCTCACTGAGGAGCACAGCGAAACTATGATAGGGCGTTGAGGCCTTTGTTAACCACTCTAGCCTAGTGCGGATTGGTTGACCACATACATCCTTGAATTTCTTCGCAGCAGGGTTGCCAACCAAAGAAAAAGATGCCTCGTACACGTGTAGCTGAAAATCTCGTATATTGACTTCCAAACCTCGTACATTTAAATTTATGAAGGGCCGATACCCCAAAGAATCACCGACAATTTTGTTTGACGGGTTTTCAGCCATAATAATGAAAATAATCGTTCGAAACTTTACAGATAGAGTATTTAGTTTATAATTTAGTGTATTCTCGTATATTAAAAATATATGGAAACAAAAAAAATTACAGTTTTATTATCATCGAGAAATCTGCAACACAAGAAATTAATAATATCAATAATGAGTTGTTAAACTAATTCAGGAAGGAGATTTTACAGCTTTTGACTAAAACCATTCATATGATGCGGATTAAATATTCTTTGGTAGTGAATCAAATTAATTATCTTGTCACAGCATAACTAATTATAACTTTATCATTTGTATGACTCTGTAAGATGAAGCATACTATTGAAATTAACTTGCTAATATCGCTGAAACATGAATATTTTAAAATTCAAAATGATTCCAAAAGACAACTCCAGCGCGCGCTGTCGAGAACTTTGAATACTGAAATGAGGTTTCTTTATGTTCCCCTTTCGCTTTTTTTTTTCAACCTATGGTCGCAGACAATTAACTCGAAGAAAAAAAAGCTGATCTAGTTCTTGCAGAAGTAACCCCACCCAAATGATCGTATGGCCTAGATTTCGGTGAAGTAGCGAAAGCTCATTTGGAACTAGCTACATAATCCATAAAAAAATCGCATGGCCATAATGTTATCAAAATCTCGTACATAATTGTACGAGGTAGATAACGTTCTCGTACCTCGTACGGAAGACCACAAATCTCGTATTTGTACGAGAAACCTCGTACGGTTGGCAACCCTGCTTCGCAGGTCGCCTCACGATGTTTTCCTGATGATTCTATGATTATAGATGTGTATATGAAAGCGGAACATGGTACGATCGACATCAGCCTCCCCGAATCATCGGATTCATATACCAGTGATTAGAACACAGTGCCACAGTTATATCTATCTATCTATCTTAGGGGCCGGGGTGGCTACCGTGAGGTGCCAACGCACTTCGACCCATTATGGGTCTTTTGTGCTACCCCATTAGTTCCTACTCCTTAATGTCGTTAGACAGTTACTTGACCACCGTCAGTCCAATCAATCGTGCTCAAGAGCCTGATTATGTGCCTTGGTGGCATTACCCTAAAGTCGTTGGGTTTTGGGTATCCAATCCCTATCAACCTTTGCCTACTGCCGGCCAGAGCATCGCAGTTGCACAATAGATGTGTCATGCTCTCCTCCTCGGTCTTGCAGGCCCTGCATAGATTGGTCTCAGTGAGGCCCATCTTGTGCAGCCACAGTTATAAGAACGTTATTGTAAACAAAAAAAAATGTGTGTTATTATCGTCGCTTATACGAGTACCACGTGTCTTTATAAGACACAGTCCTTTATAATGCGTGCGCAGGGATACAGATCCAACGCGTAGAGGGCATTTAAGCGAAATTGAATGAGTGTGCATGGAGTGTACCAATTGGGTCTAATTTATATCTGCAGCTAAAGACTATACCCAGTTAGATTCACAGAAACTATTGTCAGTTGTTTCTATTGCATTTCGATTTTGGTGGTAATGAGAACCGGGCTATGGAAGAGCCTCAAGAAGAGCTCAAAGCCTTCTAATTGATTCTATCTGTACATTAAGAAACAGCTAAAGATTAGTTAAAGTTAGATGCACTGAAACTATTGTCATTACTGGTCAAAACGTTTGTGGACTATTGCATTTCGATTTGGGTGGTAATGAGAACCGGGCTATGGAAGAGACTCCGGTCACCCGCCTCCTCAAAGCTTCCTAATTGTAATTATTATGTAAGCTGGGGAAGCATACTTTGATTTAAATTTCATAGAATCTGGAATACAATATAAGACACTTGTTTGTGAGCCATCTGTATATCAGGATTTGATCAGAGCAAATTTAATGGAGTTTTGCTCGTTCTCTGGTTCAGAGTTCGGTCCAGGCATGAAAAATGCAAGTTAAGACCACACCCAGTTAGATGCATAGAATTATTATTACTATTACAGTTATTTTCAAGTCCGAACTGCTGTTTTGGCTTGGGTTAGGAACAGGTAAGATAGAGTACCTCTTATGCAGATGGTTCTAGATTATTTTACTTTTTTTATATTCTTTTTTTATACGTAATAGTGATGAAATCAAAGATAAATGTAATCAGTCTTGCGCAGGATTAACTGAACTGATACCATCGCTTGGATTAAGGACAATCTACGGCAGCTTCGCTAATCTTTCTTATCGATCAAAAATATCACGAAATGAGCTTAGATTTTTATCAGACGACATAATGTGATAATTACCTGTTATTACTTTTTACATTTTGTGATGCTATGAACGAAATAAAAATCAAAAATGTATTCTTCAGATAGGATTTCTACAATTACTTTTGCACGTCAAAGATGCTACGCCATTGGTTTACAAGTCCACGGCCGGCGGGAGAACTTGTACTGATAAGAACCAGCAAGAAAACCACCAAGGATTATTTGATTTTGGTGCCCTTATCCAACCCGCCCGACCCCATCACTCGCGCAAACGAATCCCTCCCGCCGGCCACCAACCGCGTCGCCACACACCCACGTTCGCTCACCGCGCTCGTCGGCAAGCGCGAAGACCCGGGCCACACATCCGTCAAACATATACCCGGTATTGTCATGTACCGGGTAGATTCTCACCCTCCACTACACGGCGATCTTGAGCGTTCGAGCCATTAGACGGCGCGCACTAGTTGCGTCGACACCCTTTGTTTCGACCCTAATGACTCCGGAACGGTCGCCGGTGTCATTAGTCGGCTAGGCGTCGAACCTTCAGTTCGTGCGCCTTCCACAAACACACTCATTGCAAAGCTGAACATCTGAGGCTTCAGCATAGGTCCGTCCAAAAAAAAAACTATTTAATTTTTCTCGCTGTATTTTTACAGAGTCGTCAATTAGAACCTGGAGACCTATTTTTGAATTACGAATGCGATTTCGATATCACCGCTGACTAAATAGTCAGCGGTGACTTTGAGGTCACGGATTCCTGAACATCCAATTTTTGAAAGTCGATCGCAGAGCTGCCAACATAGATAAAGTACACACATAAATGTAAGAATTCGGTTCCACGCAGAATGTAGCCGCTGCCGATTATTGCCGGCTTAACCATTGCGGTTATTATATTTATTACACACATATATATATATATATTTATATAACTTCAGACTCTTGTCAATAGGTTCTCTAAACAAAACACAGATAACATTTCCACAAGTATGACTTGATTACGAGTGTCGAGGGCACTCGTAATGAAATCACATCCGTGACTAAGGTAGTCACATAAGTGATATTCAAAAATACGAATTATTGAAATTCGGTGATTATTAGTCACATCGGTGATTTCTAAGTCGCATTCGTAATTCAAAAATAGGTCTCCTGACCTCAGATAAATTGTCTGAACCCGATTCCTTTACAAGTTTAAACAAGTTCACATTATATCTGAAAAAGCTTTAGTTTCGTTATGTTTTTACTATAGTCAAAATATTTAGCAAAGTAACTATTGAGTTATTAAAATTAAACCCAAGCATTGTTATCATTATATATTTAATCCTTAATAGTAGGTATGATATATAATTAATATATTATAAATTATATTATAAGTAATAAGTTATATTATAAATTTTTGTTATAACATTTTCATAACCCTTACATTCCATTTGTCTTTAAATTCAAATATAAATGATCTCTCTATCGATTAAAAGGCAACAACTGTTTCTCCTTGCTATATAAATATATCTTTTTTAAATAAATTAAGCCTGACTTAAATAATCTTCGTTTTTTCCTTTCTAACTTACGCTGTTTTATGAAAGTTGGAGTACAATATGACAACTTGCATATTTCTAACCAGATTAGAAAAAAACTATTATTATTAACCTCAACTCTATGTACGAGTAAATTAAAGAATGAACAAAAGCACTCGATAAGAATATTACATCTCCAATACAAAGTAAGATATGATTTCGCTATCTGTTGTCGCTTATCTAATTTGACATCGCACACTAGTAAAATGGACTAAATCCATTACACGCAATAAAATATATTATTATATTATAAACTAGCTGTGCACATGACTTCGTTCGCGCGGAACCGCAATTTTTGGTAGCGTTTTTAATGACTGAGAGTGGTAGACAAATATAATCAGAAAGCTTCGAACTGCTAAGCTATCGGGAGTTACACGTGTTATTGTGAGTCAACCATAAAAGACATATGCTGTCGTGGGATATTTTTTAGGAGAACATTTTCGTCATAGATAATTTCTGTATAGCTTTAACCATTAAGGTTGCACACGCCACGAAAGCTTAAAATATTGAGTAACTTCTCCCGTTTATCCAACATTTCCCTTCACTGCTCTGCTCCTATTGATTATAGCGTGATGAAAAGTATACTATAACCAGCTCAGGAGTATGAAAAATAATTGTACCAAGTTTCGTAAAAATCCGTAGAGTAGTTTTTGTTTCTATAACGGTTATACAGATATATAAAAATTTTACTGATTGCATTTTTGGCATCAGTATCTATTCCTAATCACCCCCTGATAGTTATTTTGGAAATATATTTAATGTACAGAATTGACCTCTCTACAGATTTAATGTAAGTAAAAAAAAAAAATGAAAACAAATTGAATAGGAAGCTATCAGACACTATTGTTTTACTAGGGAGATGGTTTAATATGCCTTTCTTGGGGAGGCCTATTCTAAGCGACGGGTATATAATAAACGTTGAACATGTAACCATAATTCAAATGATACTATTGTAGTATCTGTAGCTCTGCTCGAATTACACACAAAACCATGGAATACCATTAATATTAATTAATAAAAATAGGTGTTAAACACAGGTCTCTTCTCCGGCGGCCATGTTGGAAAAATTATCACCTGTCAACGGCCTAGGTAGTTAACTAGCAAAAATCGAAAGCATTCTAAAAACCGTTGACCCTTTATCTTGTCTCCCAGCTCGCGCTCATTGGGCCAGAGCCGAATTTATGTCGGCGAGTAATCCGGGCCCATTTGTATAGATAATTTTTATTATTGCCATCTCTTCGGAGCCGGCCGCAGCCGATAACCGACGAAAGAGTTCGTAATGACAATTTAAATAAGGAAGATGTATTCGTTTCGGCGGCCGATTAGTTTGAATTTGAATTTGGAAGGAATTCTTAAGAGGAATTTCGTTTTTTTTTTAATATGGTAGGGTTGTCCTTACGCGATATGTAAGTATGTATATATGTCGATAGATACATATTAATGTTAAATTAAATAATAATAGTTAAATAATCTTTGTGGATTTGTATCGTGTACCTACGGCAAGGAGGTTGCGTGAAGACAAAACCTTAATATGTATATATGTAATCTTGTGTCACATATTTTTATGGTTTTGCATGTTCAGAGTAATATAAATATTGTATCAGTCCTATTATTTAATGCACAGATCAAATTAATGAATGTAAAACACAAACCAATTTATTCATTTTGTGCGATGTAAACACACTTTTTCTCTATGACACAAATCTAAATGTCAATCACAGAATCAATTGATTTTTCTTCTTTATTTCATGCCGTGGCTACTTGTCCTTTGAGTCATCTCATTACACAGATTATACAGTATATCTGGCATAGACCGCGTATTTATAATTGTTTGTATGTATCTACCTATTTATTAAGAATTGTTTTAACGTGCCTGATGTCACCACTGTGGCAAGCAGAATACCAGTGCAGCAGGCTACGGTTGCTGCTTACACTGAGCTTGCCACAATTTTGGTATCACGCATCGGTACTTCCTTAAGTACCTATTGATTGTTTTTGGCATTGTTGTTACCTATTCCGTTGTGTGGTCCAAAATAAATGTATTTCTTTCTATGTATTTCTTAAATGTCTTCTTCAGTGGGAAGCAAGATTCAAAGTTGTACCGAAAAGAAAACTACCACTTGTCACTCGTTATTAATGCATATATTGTTGTTTTATAAAAAACTCACTCATACACACCCAGGCGGGGGACGCCGCAACAACTGTCCAATCCATTTTACATGTGATAGGAAAACTCATAGTTCACATCTTATCTGTAGGTAAGTGCTGCCAACGGGGAAGGAAGAAGTTAGCTTTATCTGAACTTCTAAACAACTAAGAAACTGTTTCACTTCTGCAATACCACTAATTAAACTGAACATGGCGAGCCTATTGAGTAACTCGAATGAGAAATGACAAGTAAACTTCATTTCAATTTGAAATTCATTACTATTTGCAATGGTGCCTTCGTCACCTTTTTACCATCGCACCATCCGCCACCGCACCCGTCATCCATATCACCTGGAACCGATCTTGTCTAGTACAGTTCGGTTTCAGCGTTCATTCCTTCCGCGTACATGCAAACTCTGGAATGAGCTCCCAGCTGCGATGTTTCCTGAGCGCTACGATATGTCTAACTTCAAACGAGGCTTAAAAAGAGTATTTCTCGCCAGGTAGGCAGCGGCTCAGCTGTGCCCCTGGCACTGCAGATGTCCATGAGCGATGGTTACCACTTACCATCAGGTGGGCCATTTGCTTGTCTGCCACCGTATGGAATAAAAAAAACTTGATTTGAAGTTGAGGAGATGGCAAAATATCAATATTAGCCAGCAATGTATATTGAATCATAATAGGACATGTAATAGGAAATCATCAAACATTTAAATCAAAATATGGTGGACTGTGTTTAATAAATTAAATGCATAAAATAACCTTAATACTAATTCTCTCTGATCCTAGCTCTAGCCCCTATGTGATTACTTCTATAATTAAAAAATAAATTGGCTCGTAATACATATACGACAAGAATCCAAATGGCGTGATCAGTGTCGTAGTCAAACAACAGCGCTGTTCGATTCTCGTTATATATCTATTAGTTAGAATAAAATAAAGAAAACTAAAATTATCCGTCCATTTACGAAATATTTCGTTATATCATTATGTAAAGAGTCATATACGTTATTCCGCACGATTGCAACGTTCGTTTCAAATTTATCTACATCCTTATGATTCTTGTCGCGCTTATTGCCAATATGTTATTAATCCGCCATTTAAATATTTGGACATGTTTCAATCGCTTCACAGATTCATTGATCACGATCAAGTGCAAACAGGTCCATTTTTCAATAGCGCCCGGCACAAGAACATCTAGGTATGCGTGTAAACTATTTTTAACATGGCCACACCGGGTTTTATCTGCCCCTGCTCTTATGGCTGTTATCTCGCACGGTGCATTAGTCTCCGATAATACAACGATAAAACAGATCGGCCGGCGCCATGCTCGATTCAGATAGTACTCACTCGATTCAAAAGAAAAAGAATCGATTTTCGAAGATAAAGTTGTTATGGCTTGTTGTTGTAGTTAAGAGCCTTAATTGTGGATTCCGATGTTATTTGGGTAGGTGCTTGTGACGGACGATAAATAAATCTTAAGTGCTCGACATTTTTTGAATAATCCATTTTATTAAGATCTCTTGTTAACGTCTGTTATTTTGGAAACTGCTGGTAATAATGAGGGATCTTTTGGAATACATTCTAATCTTATTTTTATTCTAGTCTAGTTCCAAAAAAATTGAGATACAATATGCGGGCGTAACTATTTTTTACATACAGTTTTGTACATGTGATACAAAATTGGAAGAAAATTAATAATAGGGTTGTTTCCTAGTATTCACTCAATTAAAAGTAGATAAGTACACCGAAAGTTCACAAAACTAGAAACACGATAAGCTATATTTTATTATTTATAACTGACCACATATTTTTTTACTAATTTATGAAATTTAAGTTTATCGCCTATTACGTCACGCCATTTAAAACGGCGAGTGGCGCCGATTAGAGACTGATGACGTCACTTTACATTTGACAGTGACAAGTATTTGACATTGACAGCGCTGACACAAACATAACCTCAAACCTTTGCCTCAAACTCGTATAACATAAACTTTACGTTTGACATTGACACTTCATTGCACCGTTTCATTTTACCGCATTCAAAGCTCTAAACATTTAAGATATTTTATTTTTGTGCTCGATTAAAAGAAACAAAATCGTGATACTCAAATGTTTAAATATATGTTTTTTGTATCTTTATTATAAAAATACATCATTAAAATCAATTAGTCAGTATATTGGTGTGTCGTTAAAAATGTAAAGGAACATAATGTATAGTGACGTCACAGTCACGTGATCGAGCGTTTTTTGGCCATTTTTTAAGAAAAATAGAAAAAAAAAATACATAAAAAGTAAAGAGAATGACGAAAAATGATAGGGAGGGTGATCTTTAAATTATTTAGAAGCTATTTAAATAGTTTTGCGAAATTGGAACAAGCCTATTGACAATTATTAAACTGCAAAAAATAGCAGAAATCAATGAGACTCGTATGAGCGTAATAATAAGCGTATAAGGTTGAAAGAGGCCCAAAGTCAGATTGGATGGATGGTGTAGTAAAAAGTTTAGTTCTTTTATGGATAAACGGATTAGATAAAACATGTTATTGGTGCACCATAGAAGATTTTGTAAATATGTATGTGCCAATATTATCATATCCCTATTTATAGCCAATAATCAAATTAACTGACATTGCTTAATCGAATTTGACATTTCTAAATGAAGTCAGATGAATTGCTAATTAATAACAATTGTGATTTCATAAATATTTTTTTAATTCTGAACACAAATTATTCATTTATTTGCCATAGCAACAGAATCAAATTTAGACATATCTGAATTATGCTATTGTAATTCTTTGCGCATAAATTTAGTTAGCAACCCTGCATAGCACTTAACAGACATAATAAATATGTTGAAATTTGGAAATGTATGTAGTAGGTAGCTATATCATTTATTTAACAATCAATTATTCTTTAATAAAGAAACTTCGTCATGTCTTAACATTAAATACGACATTAAATGTGTCTGTGTACGTTCAAATTATAAATTGAAATTGGTCAGTTGACTTGACCGCGTCCGTATCCCAACTTCGTGACTAACAAAATGGCGCTCTAATTTCCCTTCAAAACATAGAGCTCGTACCTATCTGTCATCGTTTTTCATCATTATAGTGGCTTATTATTTATCATGGCTTCGTCTTAACATCGTTTACATCGCGTTCATTACGCCGACGCACGCTGAAATACTGAAATTTTGTCTATTCGACAAAATAGTGTGATAACTGGTTAATGACGCCATCACCGGCGCCGTTTTGTAGGCGGCCATTTTGAAATGTTTTGTTTGTCGCGGGAAATAACGTGAAAAGGTTTAGGGGTTTTGTGGGATAGCCTGAATGTGTCAGTTTTTGTTTGCTGTTTACATAAAACGCTGTGACTAATGATAACTTTAATATTGTAATGGCGTCAAAACAGTGTCACCAGAGATAAATCTTAATTTATTTGTACTATATTGAGCGACAGTCTCACTTTGTGCGACATGGCTAATGTAACGATCTTGTTTATTCTTAATATAATTTTATCTGTTTCCTAAATACATTTATTTTCACAACGTAAAATAATACCTGGAAAACTTTTTAAATGAACTTCGTTTGTGTTTTTTTTAAAGTTGTCTCTTTTTGGACAACAATAATGAAGGAATTTTCAATTATTATTAAACCGGTTATTGTACCTCTATTTGTAGAAACACAAACAATTTTATGTTATTTACAAACTTTTGCAATAACGTAAGTATATATGGTCGTCTTTATCTCACATGGGCTTTAAATCCTTTTGATGATTAAGAAAATTTCGCTTTTAATAGAATCGCGGTTTTCATAGGGAATCAATATCCGGTCCTCGCAAATCAACACTCGGTGGTTATTTCTGACAGTCAATTCCAAAATATGTTTAGATTCTTTATAAATAACAAACTAAGCGAAGGTTTTTCAGACTCTGCTACTAAACCTGAGAACATCTATGTATTCTTTATATTTGTTTAATGGCCCAAGAACACGGCAAGTTTTAGCAATGGCAACACTGCTGTTTTATGGATCTCAATATAAACGAACGCAGCCGCAGATACCTCATCTGCTTATGATTTACAAGACAGAAAACAATGCGCGTTCGATATTCAAAATAAAAGTACAACAATAAGATCGCACGAGCCGGAGCCGAAAGCTGAATACAATCCCCGCACAGTGGGCCGAAGCGATCCAGATCTGGCTATCGGGATCTCAGTTTGTTCTCACATCATTACCCGCGCCGACGGCTACAAATTTACATCCAACACAATGGCTATCCACCATCGAGACATCATTAAGGTGATGCCGATAGCGCCAGCCAGGACGCCGAGTAAACGGCGGATATCCCTAACGACTTCCAACAGAAATCAAACTTTGATACAACGCGTCAAGACTGAAAATGGAATAACTGTAGCCGGCGTTTACGCACACCGGAATCTCGACACGTAATGACAGAACGTCATATAAGTTGGAAGGCGGCGAGCGACTATAAGCGGAGAAATGTAAGATGCAGGGTCGCTATTGAGGCGCGCGTGCGGATAGCACAGCTTGGGAGATGGTTTGGGCGAAGATCAGCTCGAGTCAAGGCTCGGGGCTATCGCGGCCGCACAATGGCGCTTCTAATCGGCGATCGCGAAAAAATAGGATTGACCAAATATTTACAGGTGCTTGTTACGTTGCTGTGTAAATATTTTTCATTTAACCTGCGATCTGCGACTGCAAACGCGAGCGATTGATTGATGTTAATGTTGAAAATGAAACGTAAGACGAAATAAATAACGCTAGTTCGGTTATAACTCGAGCCGCGTTGACATCGCTTTGCATACAATACGGGGTTCGTTACGCGCGATTGACGCTTGATCCACGCGAGATTCGCGTTTTGACGCGCAGCAATGCTATCGCGCAATCTCGGCAGGCCTAATTTGCTCCGCGCTTAACTCAACACCTGTTTGCTGCATGCCCTTGGTGGCTTGTGAACTAGTATTGTTTGCAATTACAATAACGGGATTTTTATTTGTTGTCTTGAAAATAGGTGTTGAAATCCCTACTAATATATATATAAACGCGAAAGTTTGTAAGTATACTCTTTATACTTAAAACTAATGAATAGATTTTAATGAAACTTTACAATATTATAGATTATGCATCAGAATAACACATTTACTACAATTTATAAAGATACTAGCTTTCTGCCCGCGGCTTCGCCTGCGTGGATTTCGGGATTGGGTCTATAGAGGGTTAATGGTCATAGCTTTTGCCCACGGCTACTATGCGCGGAAGTCGGTTTATGGCGCGAAGGTTTTATCGCGCTTCCCGTGGGACTATCCGTTTTTCCGAGATAAAAAATACCGCAAAACCTTGCTCAAGAATCACTCTATCTATTGATGAAAACCGCATGAAAATCTGTGCAGTAGTTTTTGAGCGAAGCCTTTATTGCGCATCCCGTGGGATCTGACGATTTTTCCGGGATAAAAAGTAGCCTATCTTTTTATCTTTACGTTTTATCTTTACGTTTGCAAAATTTCAAAGCAATCGGTTCAGTAGTTACGGCGTGACAGCGGAACAAACAAACAAAGAAACTCACTTTCCGATTTATAATATTGGTAAGTAAGCATTGTGCGAATTGTGCAAAATATGCTTATATAATGTGACATATATCTTTATAAATTGGAGCCTATGCGTTATTCTGATGTTTCATTAAAATCCATTCAGTAGCTTTTACGTGAAATAAAAACAAACATCCATTCTTACAAACTTTTGTTTAATATTAGTAGGGTAAATAAAATGAAAACAAGAGCGTCGCTTCTTTTTTGTGCTGCAATTATTTTTTGCAGACTATATTTATCTATTCCAAGTATTTCTAATATAAACCAAATTTGGATAAACCAAAATAAACTTAAGGAAAACATACTCATACAACGCGTACAATCTTATCTAGGTTCGGTATGAATTGAACGTTATTAATGTACAAGAAACAAAATGAAGCACTGCCGGAGATATGAACCATTTCTACTACTCTATTCAGTCATAATACGTCATTCCATTTGCCGCTTATCTGATTCATTCTTGATGTTAGTTCAATATGCAAATAGTACTTTAATTATAAACTGTACGAATATCATTACACGTTATAACGATTGTGTGTTTGAAAACAATTGAAGCGGCCTTATCGCTATCATCGCGTTGCGATGCGTATCAGAGCATCGTGGATCAAAAACAATAACAAGATGTGGCGATGACGAAAACTGGCCGCGATGGAAACAATCGACAAACGTATTCGAATGCACAGAGATAAGTGAAAACATGGCTACCGGGCAAAAATACCAGATAACGCGATCGCATCTGTAAACAATGGTACGGGTCCACGCTCTCATTAGCTAGCCTTGTCGAGATACGCGCCCGCGACTGGTAGAATTGTGCAATTCCGCGGGAATCGAATGAATCGATCCGGGTGATTTGTAATCGATCGATTGCACGATGCGATGCGAGCCGTCTCCGCGCTCCGTCGAAATGTAGCTAATGGCGAACTAAATGGAAATTGGATTCCTCGAGAGCTAACTTTTCTAAATACAAGTATGATAGATAGTTAATAATTATTTTTTCGCTATGTTGTAAATTCATATAAGACTTGAACGAACTTACAAAATGTTAGTGAGTTTGAATATTTTACGTTTCCATACACTAATGTTCTCTGAAATAAATATGCGAGAATCAGCATTCAACCGAAGCGTATTATGTCCGCAAATCGGCTACAAATTCCCCACAAAAGCATACATTCTGCGCATAAATATTTTAGCACGCGTCCATACAAAGAGCCGGCGTATAAATCTGCACAAACGCCACGTAAATAGAAACTCCGACTTATGGTTGTTAGCATAATGGTTTATATCACAATGGCTTAAAGTTCACTTTTAATTTTATTTAAGGGGCCGACGGGCGGTCGTTGGTCGCTGTATTGGTGTAGAAATGTCAACGATATTTCGCAGGGCAATTAGGAGCGCGTCCATGTTGAATTAATAGGTAAGAGATATTGAAAGCGAATAAATCGGCGCGCGGTGGCCATTGTTCGCGAATTGGCACGCACCGCACGCGTCGCTCGCGAACCGGTTAGTGAGCCCGTAATTATGAACTGTCAACGTGACATTGACATTTCATCGGATAATTTGATCAATGGGCTACTGCAGTAAGATCGCGAGGAAATAAGGAACTCATATCATTTCTGGAGTAAGAATAATGGTAGCTTTACTTTTCTAATGAATGATAAAAAATACTCATCAATAAAACAAATACTCATCACATTTACTGATAATTATTGGTTAAATTAGTCTAGTTCGATTAGTGACTCGCAATTTACATACGCACTAATACAATAGTGTATCAACTCAAAACGTCGTACTTGACATAATACTATAAACACACGCAAAATTTGATACCTCACGCGTGATCGCAAGACCGTCGTTCGATTAGTGCAAAAACAGAATAAGGATAAATTAAAAAACTCATGTGACAGTTATTCAATTTGCAACTATTACATGAAGTGAGTAATAAGTTTTTTGTTGATTCTGAAAAATGTTCGATTTTGAGTTGATACACTATTGTATTATTAGTGCGATATGTTGACAAGACTAAGTATTTGTTTTCTGTTCCTATGTAGCTTTTTCTAAAGAAAGAAAAGACATAACAATAAGTGTCCCACGTAACACAAGTTATGACAGTTATTAAGTTGTGTTCACACTTGCTTTTAATTTCACGTTTCTATCACAAAATTTATTCATATCGAATATCACGTATTCTTAAAAAAACGCTGCGCAATCAATGCTAGCACTACTATTATTTCGCTAGTCCACACATAAAACACTTTGTGTGATTAATTCCATATTATGTTGACAGCTGCCACGATCGCATGCGTTTGTTCGCCGCTCGATCGGCGGTGCGCGGCGATCGGCGACTCGATACCGCGCGAATGACAATAACCGGACAGGCCGATGCGCATCGCGATACTATGTGTGGCCACCCTTACTTTTTGCTCGATTAAAGATTGTATTGTGTTATGAATCGATATTTATATCGTCTGTCGTGTATCGGTGTTTTTATGCGCATTTTGTGTTTCACGTTAAAATTGAATGGTGGGATTAATGGGGTATTCTTCGGTCCATTTAGTGGTCGTTAGAAGTTCCCGAGTCACCGCGGAATAGTCAGACGCATATGTTGTCTCCGACTTACCTGTAACAAAATTAGAACAATATTAATGTTATGCACATTGTAAATATATTTAAAATTAACAGAAATTATTCACTGTTAACAAGATTGAGGTACAGTTTGAATAGGATCCATTTTAGCGTCATATTTATATCATTAATTAATTTATATCATTAGAATTATGGTGAGTAAGAGCAAGATACTTTATAGGAATTTTGTAATTGCGTATATGAAAATTAACAACCTTAAATATTTCTCACTCTGTTCACGGTTTAAATTAAATTTATGTTTGTATCACTTTTAGATTAACGAGAAATTTATAATTATATAAATCCGGCCAAGTGCGAGTCGGACTCGCGCACGTAGCTAAATGTTTTTCTTATTTCTTTATTATATTAGAGTTGATTGAATGAAAGGTAAAATGTGGTTTACGATTTATAACGTATTAAAAAAATAACTAATTATTAGATCTCGCTTAACTAATTATCGGTGGAAGTTTGCATATTGTTTTTCTTTTTTTCTATTTTTACATCAAAATCTTAATGCGGTTTACCGAAAAAAAAAAGTTGACATACGGACGGACGGACATCATGAATTCATAAGGTTTCCATATTTTGCCATTTGGCTGTGGCTGCCCTAAAAATGAATTGGTGTTCGTTAGTCTCGCTAAAACTCGAGAGCGGCTGGACCGATTTGACTAATTTTGATCTTGAATTATTTATGAATTAAAAGGTGAATAAATTCAAAAATATAAAAACAACAATTTCGATCAACAAAACTGTTTCACTAGAAGTAAACATTCTTTTGTTTTGAGGATTCACATCATGAAAAGAAAGTTTAGGTCTTTTATTTATTTATTGAGGCAGTACGATGTTTTAGGTCAGCTAGTAAAAATTAAATAGCGCCTTCGTCATACAAATGTTTTTTTTTCACATATCTACTATGTTAACGTGCTGTTTTTTTGTTATTTATTGTTATATATTTTTAAAGGATCGTTGTTTCTCTATTGTTGATGTTTAGTAATTAGCTAAATTGCTTCAATGAACTTTAAATTTAAATAACACGCGGTACAAGTAACCCCCGTTGGCTGTCGATCTCGTCCGCATGGACACACTTTCATAGATAATTTGCTCATTTTGTTATATAGAGAGTAAACCAGTTATCCAACACTAAGCCTTTATAAATTTAAACCAGATATTCTAAATTATTTAGCTAATATTAACATACAAAGGAAATCCCTTTTATTTTAACATCACACGACAGTACTCAAACAGAAACAATACCAACAATACAAATACATAAATGACATTAGAAAAATATGGAACCAATTGTGCAAAAGTAGTTATAAAGATCCTATTTGAAATATACATTCTTTTGTTTTGATTTCTAAATAAGCATGCAGCATGCATGTTAACATATGTTTCATAAAAATATATTATCTTTTAAGAGCTATTTTGTTGCCATTAAAAGATTATCTGGTTTGTTTGTTTGCTATAATAAAACACGTATAAATCATGCATTGAGCAACAATTTTATAAAGTTATTGCCCTTATAATATATTTAAATCATTTTTTTAAGAATTTTCGTTCGATAGACAAAGGTATACAAATCAAATGCCATCGATTCAACTGCGCTAATCGCGTGATGTCGCAATAAAGCAATGGTAAATTGTCCGAATTCCCGAAGTTTCGTCATAGTTGAAAGAAGCCATCGCGAGCAGCCTGAGATCAGTATCGCACGCACCGCACCCCGCTACCGTGTCAATACGACCCTGTCAACCCGCCCTGCATACATTACAGCCTAACCCATTTTTCAACTAATTTCGTAAGTTGAAATTTTGTGCTTCGGTGGATTGTCCTCTGTGGAGTTTACCCCTTTGCTCGTAAAATAGAAAAATTCATTTATAAAAGTCCACTATGGAAACATTATTTTTATTAACTTGTTTAACCAATACTTCATCCAGGATTTTCCGCGTTTCCTCATTTTTGTATTAGTTTATTAATGAATTGCTTTGTTTGACGTTAAACCTTGAAATTTAAGCAATATTTATGCGTAAATATTATCAAAATATTTTAATATAACGGCATAATTTTTTAATAAAGTAAACATACAAAGCTATTTATATTTTTTAAACTTACGAGTATTGTTGGGGATAAACCTGAAAGCATATCATTGGGAGATTGATTATGGCATCTCTTGCCAATGACCCATGGAGATATGCCATTCATAACCGTTTCATAAAACAAAAATAAGATAAGATATACTGAGGAAAATATAATAAACATTGCGACGATACGCCTGTACGTTCCATAAAGTTCTTGCGTGCTTGGAACTATTTTACTATCATTATTTATTATTATTTAAGGAAGTGACAGTATTTGTGGTGGCTTAGCCAATTCCGTGCAGCACAGATGAAGAAGATAAAAAACATGGCACAAAAATTTTCGGCTCGGGTGAGTATCCAAGATGTATAGGCGCTTTTATTTATTTATTTGTCACAGGAAACAGAGATATAGTACTAAATAATGATGTATACTAAACTTTAAATATATAGGATGTAACTCGAGTAAAAGTTGGTCGGTCGGTCTTTGACCGTCTCGTCCACTGAGTACTTAACCGTATCCAAAGATTACTACTATTAGTTAACTATATTTAGTCTTCACTTTGTTATGCTAAAGTAGACTTCAGAAATCTTTTATTTTAACATCACACGACAGTACTCAAACAGTAACAATACCAACAATACAAATACATAAATGACATTAGAAAAATATGGAACCAATTGTGCAAAAGTAGTTATAAAGATCCTATTTGAAAAATACATTTTTTGTTTTGATTTCTAAATAAGCATGCAGCATGCATGTTAACATATGTTTCATAAAAATATATTATCTTTTAAGAGCTATTTTGTTGCCATTAAAAGATTATCTGGTTTGTTGTTTGCTATAATAAAACACGTATAAAACATGCATTGAGCAACAATTTTATAAAGTTATTGCCCTTATAATATATTTAAATCATTTTTTTAAGAATTTTCGTTCGATAGACAAAGGTATACAAATCAAATGCCATCGATTCAACTGCGCTAATCGCGTGATATCGCAATAAAGCAATGGTAAATTGTCCGAATTCCCGAAGTTTCGTCATAGTTGAAAGAAGCCATCGCGAGCAGCCTGAGATCAGTATCGCACGCACCGCACCCCGCTACCGTGTCAATACGACCCTGTCAACCCGCCCTGCATACATTACAGCCTAACCCATTTTTCAACTAATTTCGTAAGTTGAAATTTTGTGCTTCGGTGGATTGTCCTCTGTGGAGTTTACCCCTTTGCTCGTAAAATAGAAAATTTCATTTAATAAAAGTCCACTATGGAAACATTATTTTTATTAACTTGTTTAACCAATACTTCATCCAGGATTTTCCGCGTTTCCTCATTTTAGTATTAGTTTATTAATGAATTGCTTTGTTTGACGTTATACCTTGAAATTTAAGCAATATTTATGCGTAAATATTATCAAAATATTTTAATATAACGGCATAATTTTTTAATAAAGTAAACATGCAAAGCTATTTATATTTTTTAAATTTACGAGTATTGTAGGGGTTAACCTGAAAGCATATCATTGGGAGATTGATTATGGCATCTCTTGCCAATGACCCATGGAGATATGCCATTCATAACCGTTTCATAAAACAAAAATAAGATAAGATATACTGAGGAAAATATAATAAACATTGCGACGATACGCCTGTACGTTCCATAAAGTTCTTGCGTGCTTGGAACTATTTTACTACTATTATTTATTACTACTACTACTACTATTTATTATTATTTAAGGAAGTGACAGTATTTGTGGTGGCTTAGCCAATTCCGTGCAGCACAGATGAAGAAGATAAAAAACATGGCACAAAAATTTTCGGCTCGGGTGAGTATCCAAGATGTATAGGCGCTTTTTTTATTTATTTATTTGTCACAGGAAACAGAGATATAGTACTAAATAATGATGTATACTAAACTTTAAATATATAGGCTGTAACTCGAGTAAAAGTTGGTCGGTCGGTCGGTCTTTGACCGTCTCGTCCACTGAGTACTTAACCGTATCCAAAGATTACTACTATTAGTTAACTATATTTAGTCTTCACTTTGTTATGCTAAAGTAGACTTCAGAAATCTTTTATTTTTAACAATATCTGTGACATTGCGTTTTATTTAAAAATGTTATTTTTTCGATTGTATTTTAAATAATGGGGACAATTCTTTTTCCACTACCGGGAGTGTACACTGAAACCAGATTTTCGAATTCCTATAATAATTTCATATTTAAGAAGTCGATAGGACTAATCGGTCGTATATATGTTACAGCAGATTACATATACAATATATAGTTTCAAAGACGACGAAGTGCTAAAACGATTTGAAATGACATGTTTGTGTATTTTATGTTTTCAACGTAAGAATTATCGAACATTATCTAATTATCTGTGACTTTGCTAATATAATAAATGTATACAAACCCTGTTTTTCCCAAAAGGTTAGGCAGAGAAGTAACACCAACGATTTACAAATTTTTATCAGTCGAACCTAATAGGAGTATTACCAGTCTGCATCGCTTAGTCGACTTGTTCTTGACGACAATGAGATGTTTTCGATGGCTTAAAGGTGAATAGCGCATTGGCAACAATTCTAGAAAAAAATATGACACTATAATGTATCTTTCCTTGCACGTTCTATTTTCAAACATCACACATTCGGGTCCCGGATCGCGTGACGCGCTTTTCTGTCAACGTTATCGCTATCGTGCGCATCAACGTGCGTGACCTCGTGGCATGTGTCGACGCACTTTTGTTTTAGTTATTGTTTATTTGAATTAATAAATACACTCCGGATGGCGACCAGGAGGGATACTCTCTAAGTACGCAATGACAGTTTGTTAGCGTACATTTCTGTGCGGATATTGACTACTATTTCCGCTCACATCACAAAAGCCCGCGCTAGCTCCGATGTTCAGCGACGTTGATTTTTTTAAATTTTGGAGCGCGGTTCGACAGTAACCCTCTATTCGCGTTTGGAGCGGGAAAAAGGTGTGTGTCGCGTTTAGATAAGACACATCGGTGATAAATTACTCGATATTTTTATGTGCAACTAGCTAATTAAAATGTTTTATGTTTATAATTTAGCGTTAATTTTGCTTTAATGCTAATAGTGAAGAAGTATTATGTAAAATAAAAGGATGTTTAAGTAGACATATAATATGATATGTAATTTTGCATAAGTAACGGATTAATGAATTTTAGTGAATGTTTTGAAATACTTTAAAATTATGAAATAAGTGTCTTGAATCGCAACTTAACAGAGTTAAAGAACTAAAGGTACTATTTTCTATTTTACAGTTCTATTTATCTTTTGATAGCTAAGTACAAATCTTAAAACATTCGCGTTCAATTTGAAGTTCAAAGATTTATTTGCCGTTGTTTAAACATAATCGCTAAGATACCGATATAAGAGGAGAGAAGAGAAGAGAAGAAATGTTGTTGTTCTGTGTTATTTTAAAGCCATACTCCCACGTACACTGCATTCGAGTAAAGTGCAGGCAAGTTTGGCAGCACAGTTAAGATGCAAACAAGTTCCTCTACGCCCCGGGGTGGTGGGGTAGATCGCGATCGCCCATTGGTCGATACAACAGATTTATGGACTGTATCGGCGAGGACTTAATTTAGCCGGCGAACTGTTCTGTACTACAAGCTTGTCTTTTTTAATGTTTGCTAGTTTGTACTGAGATATCGAGACAATTAGTTTAAGTTGTTGAAACATGACGGGCGATGTTGAATCAGTGTAATGATAATTAATTTGGAAAGTGTACCGTTCAGAACGCCAACGCCCTAATTTCCTTTGTCAACCTAAAGTAAGGTAACTATGAAAAAACAAAGAAATAAAATAGCCCTTTCCTCGAAATTCCCATAAAAGTGATTTCAAAAGCAGTTGTAAGAATCCTGGTTGAAGAATAAATGTTTGATTTTATATACAACTAGCTGACCCGTGCCCACTTTCGTTGGGCATAATATTAATAATCCCCGAAGCGAGCACGAACGCGATCCGAATTAAACCCGAAGCCATCGCGCGCCGTCCGCTGCCTGTTTTTTTCTCCGATTCACTTTGCAAAACGGACTACCACGTAAAAACCTTTTTATTTTTCGGTTTTTTATATAACCTATGACACTCAGCAATAACGTGGCCTTCTATTGCTGAAAGAATTTTTAAAATCGGTTCAGTAGATCCTGAGATTACCCCTTACAATTTAACAAATATACAAATATACAAACAGACAAACTTTACTTCTTTATAATATTAGTATAGATTTATAAGATAGATAGATAAAGCGTTTATTAATTTCTGTAAAATACATATAAATATCTAATAAAGCAATGGTAGTAATTGAGAAGAAACAAACATACAATCAAACACCATATAAATATATATAAACTCTTTATTGAACACAATTACAATAAAAATATTAGGTACAAATTTAAGTATGGGGTTCTTAAAAGGGGAGTAAATAGGTTTTTGAAGGGTCGGCAACGCGCAAGTGACACCCCTGGTGTTGCAAGTGCGCATAGGCTACGGTAACCGCTTACCATCAGGCGTGCCGTAGGCCTGTTTGCCACCATCGTGGTATGAAAAAAAAAAGGTGGTCCTATATATGCTACAGAAAGCAAAAGATCAAGGCTCCGCTAAATATTTGCCTAATTTGGACAAATCACTGATTCTCAGCCATCACCTTTTTTGAGCGAGTAGAATTTTAAAAAAGGAGCAGATAAAACAAATGAGCGAGAAAAATAAAAAATAATAGTAAAAAAAAGAGTGATAAGACTAATCATTATCACACATACAAACATATTGAAATATGTACATATGTGCATTATCAATTCCACATAATATTCAAGTTCGTTTAGGTAATGTGTAGCGTGCTTTTTAATTAGCACCCTCGGGCCAGCCTCTTATATGTTTTACTGTGTGCTGCCGTACACAGAGAGGCAGATCATTCCGAAGGCGGATCGCTGAAACTGTAAAAATGGATGACTACAAACCAGAGCAACGTAATTCGGTTCAGGGTATATAGTAAATCATTCTGGAAAAGTAACTAAAGTATTTTTCGACAATGATTGTAAATACGAAACCTTTTTCTTTCTTTCGACTTGTAATAGAAACTTCAGTTTTATGTAGAGTCAGTTAATGTAACTCGTAAACACAAAATATTATTATCCTAGTTCAAAACTTAAACATTACAGTCCGGACGGCTCTAGAGTTCAACCGGTATGCGATACAGGCGTCCTCATGCGCCTGCGCTTATCACTAACACGTGTAAGTTCTCCGAACAGATGCCTCGGATACGCCCGGAGATAGGCGCATTGATCCGAACATACCTGTCCGACCTCTAGTGCTGGTCCTGAGAATCTTTTACATGTATTAGTCTCAGATTACTTCCACTTGATGCAAATGCTTAACGATTTTGTATATTTATATAACTTCCTAATAAATATAATTCGTATATCAGTATACAGTTTACAAATATTACGAATTGAAGAGAATTAATAGATTTTTTTTTTATAGGATAGGGCAGCCAAACGAGCAAACGGATCACCTGATGGTAAGTGATAACCGTTGCCCATGGACACCCGCAACACCAGAGGAGTCACAGATGCGTTGCCGCCTTTTAAAAGGAAATAAGGGGGAAGGAGGGGTTGGGCCTCCGGTACCCTCACTCACTCGGCGAAACACAGCGCAAGCGCTATTTTACGCCGGTTTTCTGTGAGGCCGTGGTATCACTCCGGTCGAGCCGGCCCAATTCGTGCCGAAGCATGGCTCTCCCACGGTAAATATTATTATCAAGAATAACAATGACAGACGTGAAACAAAAATTTTCGAGGTTATTTCCATTTTTTTTTATTTGGGATAGTAACCATTACATTGTGCATGTCTATTGTTTTAAAAAAAGTATAATTTATTTTATTGTTGAAATAAGTGCAGCGTCATATATAATTTGTATTAAAATAAGAATTATTTCTCTGATATTTATTGAATATAATTATATATGTTTGTTTCCCTTGCGAAATGATATAAAATAAGACAAAGACTATATTCTAAGCTTAAAACTACTTAACGACTAAAACTTACTACAAATAAAATATACAAAATTTACAAAATAAAAAAACTTCACCTCCAGTGCTGCCGTCAGGGATGGTGCCCAAAAGGCTGGCAGCATTTCCCCGTTGGATGGCGAGGCTAATACGCTAACCGAGATAACTGCCAGCCTTTTGATCACCCGTCACCTCGGCGAGTCTCTTCGCCAAACTTCCTTATAAAGTAATTTTGAAAGAGGGAGGTGAACATTGATTACACATTTGGCGTTCCCCTCTACAATAACACTGAAATATTAACTATAAAGCACTCTTTGCATATAAATTGTAACATTTAAAATTATAATATATAATTCAAAATAATCTTTATACTTCGTTAAAATAATGTTTCATTTTGTTATAATTAACTTTTTATTAATTAATTAAAAAAATATGTGTAAAATCTCCAAACGATACGGGAATTTTAAAGATCTTTTAATATAAACATCAATTTTGGAAGTTTTATTCATTAACTCTTAGGAGGTACCAGAGTATTTAATATAATTATTTGGTTGGGATTATATGATGCTGTGTTGTAAGCATTGGCCTTGTAGTTCTAGCCCTCAAACCTTACTAAGGATACGGCGCTTACTGAGGAGTGTATTCGATTTTCCAATTTCATATGTACAGTAAGACTCTGATAAGCTAGACTAGAATATATCTTCTTCTTATATATAAAAATGAATCGCAAAATGTGTTGGTAAGCGCATAACTCAGCAACGCCTGGACCAATTGTTAGGCCAATTCTTTTTTAAAATGTTCGTTGAAGTTCAAGGATGGTTTTTACGGCGAGAAAAATACAAATAATTATTAGAAAAATCCTAAAATAGCCCTTTATTCCCATACAAACGTTTTCTAACTAAAGTGTACAGTCAATTTGAGCTTCATTGTTATTACATAAAGTTCATATTGCAAGCACTCACTGTTGTCTAAGGAATGTAGATGTCTTCCTAACATTAAACAGTCGATTTGCTTTATATATAAAGTTTAAATTCAATTATATCTATCAAAACAGTGTGCGTGTGTGCGTTGGAGCACAGAATACATCGTTGGAGGATTTAATATCACGTTCCAAACTCGAATAGTCACAAAATGTAATAGTTTATTTGGACCTTTTTTTGCAAATTGATTGGCTATGCGATATATCTATAAAATAAGTAGGAACAAAAAACTGCCACTACATTTTTTTTTGACAGGACAGGACATTTTTATATTAAGTGTATTGTTAAATGGTACAACCATTTAACAATACACTAACATGTAGGTATATATTAGGATAGTTGTTTTATTAGATAAGAAAGTACTATTGTTAGATAAGTAAGTGCTGCGCAACTCACGTTAATGTTAAGTCACGGAATAGTATTATAAGATAATATGACGCTGTACGTACAGTACGTAGTAGATCCAAACGAGGACAGTTTAAAAAAGGTACGGACTGCGAGTCCGTGGAGTAGAGAAATATAATAAAAAAAAACCAAGAATAGAAATTCCCAAACTTTTTTGTATCCAACCCCCCGCCCACCCCCTACTTACCATTGAATGCCTACATTTTACAACATACAAAATTGTATAAGCATATATAATATATTTTTTACTTCATAGGTAAGTACTTTTATAAACAATGTATATGTCTTTATACTGAGCTAGACTGTTTGACCTTTGGACCATTGGTCCAAAGGTCAAAGGTCGACGTTGTGAGTAATCAAAAATGACAGCGTGCAATAAATTTTTGAAAACCGAAAGATATTGTTCTCCGCGTCGAATACCTTGGATATCGTCAGATTTTCCAGACGCGCTTGACAGACCACCCACAAGCGACGCCTACACAGCTGACGCACGCTTATGTGCGGAAATTCGCGTTGTCATTTCAGATGCATATCTCAGATAAACAGCATGCAAATTTATGCTAACATTAAAGGATAAGTAGGCAATATTTCATCAATCGGTAGATAAGTCGAATCTCGAAGTCATGTCAAGTTTTTATCGAATAACCTTTTATCGTATCAAAGCGTTTGAATGACATGTTCAAATGTTTCGTAAATTCATGCGTATCCTGTTATCATTATAAATATAATGATTTCACGTTATATTCAATTCCCTGTTTATTATTTAATTAATAGATTTTATGAATTTTCAGTTTTAGGGTTATAATTTGTAATTATTTTAGATATGAACTAAAATATCTGTTTAAACATATTTTAGTTGATTGTTATTGACATTGGGACAATTTCATAAATTTTTCATGGTTGTAATTTAAATCATGATTATTAATAAGAGACACTTTTTAATATTTAAATGCATATATCATGTGAATGTTGTTTGTACGAACATGTCTTTTTTTCTGGTACGTCTGCGCTTATAAAGTTATGTAACTCTCTTTGTGACTTTCTATCCTTTTAATTTTATATTAATTTGACGTCGAAAAGTACCAAAAAAAATGTGTATGCTTTAGGATCAATAAATTAATAATTTATATCACATCGACTCCTAGAATCCAACGAAACACAGTTGGAAATCTCGCTTATGCTATATAAGCACTGATGTCACAACTGATTAAGTTCGTATACAGTTGACTCAGCAGCAGTCATAGATAGCCAGAGTTCCATTTGTCTAGCACAGCCGGAGGTCAGGTATGGCACTCGACATGACAGCTATCAGCGAAGCGTGGGCGGAAGGGATTAGACTTCGGAAAGTTGAAACAACGTCTCATTGTTCACCAGAATCTAATGTTACTGTAAAAGTGCCTGGAAAGGTGGAGTTAGCAACAATCTACGTACTTCAATCGAGTACAGCTTTAACACGTTGAAAATTTTATATAAACGAATCCCTATTAATAGTTTGTATGGATGAATGATTGTACCTTTTTCACGTAACAAGTACTGAATGGATTTCAATAAAACTTTATAAAAATGTACCTTATATAAATCAGAATAACGCATAGGTTACAATTTATAAAGATATAAGCTACTCGAAAGACTAATCCTGCGCAGACGAAGCCGCGGGTACCAGCTAGTTGTATGCATATCTCTTATTTACACTATAGTCTAATCAAAAGAAAGCATTGTATTTAACGTAACTCGTGGTAAATAATAACATTTTAATTGTGATTAAACTCATAATTTTAATACATTTACTAATGTCTTAAAATTGTTATTAAAATAAAGTAATCGGCTATTGCCTTTTCATAAGTTCAAGGTACATGTTAAAAAGGCGCTAATGAGTAAGGGCTATTACAAAGTCAATGATTATTTAAATGATGCCAATGCTTGGTGTCGATTTGTAAATATTACATTCTAAATTGTAAATATTTGTTTTCCCGTATAAATTGTAAACACATAATATGTACATTGTATGATAACAACATAATTTATTGTAAATGTTGTTATTACTTTTGATAGAGCTGATAAGTTTCTTGCGCCCATTCTTCTTATCAGCTAAAAATACGCCCTGAATGGGTGGTAGGTGAAAAAAAATGGACGATTCAAAAGAGCTTTCTATAAAGTTATATTTGAATAAAGTTAATTTTGATTTAGATTTTTTTTATTAATATAACTTTATAGTAATTTATATAAGTGTTTATATAGGATATAACTTTTTTGTAAAAGTTATATCCCCGCTCTGTTATTCCGACCGAAATAGTAACAAATATAGTATATTTAGACAAACTTTCGCATTTACTAGGATTAACATATATAATATTATTAGGATTAACATATGTAATAAAACGATTTTTTTATCAATGTGTACATAAACATAATTATTTTATTAATAGTTAAATATTTGGATTATATTATATTATTTTTAGTCTTTAATACAGTTAAGTGTTACCTTACGCTAGTTCCATTGTCATGGGTTGATATTAGTGATATGTCATGAATTTGCTCATTGTACAAAAAAGTCTATTAAAGTGCAAAAGCTAATAACTAGTTGCTTTAAGTAGCAGTTAGTAAGTAAACATGTTTTCTGACGGTTGTTTAGTCAGTCATGGATGAACACTGTTTCTATGTAACATTATGAAGACTAATGAAACAGCATCATTCTCAAACTATGTTTTTCGAGTCTGAAGAGGCCACTGTATACCTGATCTAGCAAAGATAAGTGCTCAGGGCATCGACATTTTAACAGTGGTACGCACTTCATGCTATACACTGACGTGGAACAGATGCGTTTCTAATGAAGTTGATTGTTCTATTCCATATAAATTAGCTGCTGTTTCACTCTGAGATTCGATTGATTGCTTATAATATAAGCTTTGATTCATTCAATAGTTTTTATACTTTTGATATTAAAGAAAAGAAGAAGGACAATTCATATCAGATTATAATAAATACTACTTTACTTATATAACAACTTTGATCACACTAAACTTAAACAAAATTGTTGTAGTTACGAAATATAAATGGCTGGGTTTCAGTATGTTATCAAATGACAATTTTCTGATTGACCTATCGCCAATTGCCATTTGTAATGAATTACTTTCATTTCATACTCAGCAGGTTGGTGAAAGGTATAACATTTCACTATTTAAGTAAATACAGCTAGATTCGTGCTGCATTCAACCGACATTGAATCTATTGGTTGTTAAACTAAGGGTAGACACTTAGTTATGGCGGTAGAATCGCGAAGTCGCACCCCGCATGGGCCTAGAGAACTTAGGGGGGTTTTAGTAGGTAGGCCTGTCAGACCGGAGAGCCCCACACACGGCCGCGCCTAGCTAGCGCGGTGCCACGGTGCATAATGCATTTCCCCTCTAAAAAAAATGTTTATCATACATAAAAAATTAAGATGTATTTGACAACTATGGTGGAAACCTATTTTACATAAAACAAACAAATCGAATTAAATCTAGAAACTATTCTTTTTAGTCGGCTGAAAAGGATAATAAAGAATAATCGCTTAATTTAAAACGCTACAAAACGCTTTTTCTCTCGTACAAAT